>JBAWJQ010003829.1:0-302409 GCA_037783105.1 Bactrocera zonata | reverse complement strand
TACCACACCTCGACAACACTGTGATAGCTTTTTTCAAAAAGAAAAAAAGACAAGACCAAATTCGACGGTTTCCCCCTATTTCGGGTCCTACGAATCGAACTGCATCATTACTTTTTTGAGTTACAATCATGGTTTCATACAAAAATTTTTTTTGAAGTTTTTCATCAAAGTGGCCCATTGTAAAAGAAAGGCACACTTTTCTTCGGTCTCTAACTTTTTTAATGTTGACTTTTTTGGTAAACTTTCTTTGGCAAAGCTTCTCAGAATAAGTCCGTCTTTAAGTTCTTAGATGACTGTAAACCCCAAAATCAATGTTTTTTGTATCCTTATAGCCAATATGTCGAAAAAACTTAAATTTAGTCCATTTTTTTTATGTTTTTTCCCTCTCGTTTCGTCAATATTTTAATTTACCCTTTGATAAGTATAGTCGCCATTAACCTCAAAGAAATCTAAAAGCTCCTGTCTTTTGCGGTATCCATACACCTTCACATCTTTAAGCAATATATTTACCGATAGAAGATGATGTGCTAGGCAAATCGCTTGGCTTTGCAATAATTTCAGCTGTCGTACCATCGTATTCAAACGGGCTTGGGAAATCTCCAAGTGACGACATGGGCTTTTAACTTCGGTTGGGTTATACATTGGGAGTAGATCTGTAGGCTCGGTGGAAAATGTTGGCGAAATATATCTGTCAGTTGGACTTGGACATCTTGGTATCGGAACATTTTCTGAGTGAGATACTGGTAGCTGTGCAGATTGAACACTTTTGTAAACTGTATTTTTTTTGTTGAGTCTTGCAAATTTGTTCTTGCACGCGTAGCAGTTACCAGTATGATGCCATTGTGGATCTATCCAAATCATTGGGATGCCGAACCCCATTTTTAGGCAAAGTCTTTTTGACCAGTTATGCAGGTTGTTGTTGCATTGCGTGCAAATGGTATTTGGCACCCAATCTACGTCTCTTATAACGGGCAAATCGAAATATTCCTCGTAGATGCCGGCAGTTCCCGAAGATATTTTGCGTCTACTCCGAGGGCTTGTAAATTTTCCACATACGTAGCAGAACAACGATAGGCCAATTGGACACTTATTCATTTTAATTTATTTTCTTAATATACAATTCACTAAAACAAAGTTTTTTTTTCCGCGAAGTCAAAGTCAAATTAATTACTGCAATCTATGCTTAAATTTTGACTCTTAGGCAAGCATTTAACGTTTCTTTCAAACGTTCCTTGTTGTTATTTCTTATCAGTGCAGTGGTTAAAAGCTTGACTCGTTGCTTGCTGATTTGAGTTGGACATTGATAGATAAGTCTTGTTAAATTTAATTTAAATATTGTGTACAAATTAATGATACTTATTGATAACACTTATAAGATACAAAAAACAAACAAAAAAAAAAAAAATGGCACACAAACATAGTTAGTGTAGCTTTTTTAAAAAATACAAATTTTGTCAAGTTTTTTTTCTAATGGTTAGTTTGCTTAGAACGTTGTCTTTGCTTAAGTTTCTTTCTATTACAAGATGTCACTTAATGTATAAGTATCAAAGGGTAAATTAAAATATTGACGAAACAAGAGGGAAAAACATTAAAAAAAATGGACTAAATTTCAGTTTTTTCGACATATTGGCTATAAGGACACAAAAAACATTGATTTTGGGGTTTACAGTCATCTTAAAACTTAAAGACGGACTTATTCTGAGAAGCTTTGCCAAAGAAAGTTTACCAAAAAAGTCAACATTAAAAAAGTTAGAGACCGAAGAAAAATGTGCCTTTCTCCAATGGGTCACTTTGATGAAAAACTTCAAACAAAAATTTTGTATGAAACCATGATTGTAACTCAAAAAAGTAATGATGCAGTTCGATTCGTAGGACCCGAAATAGGGGGAAACCGTCGAATTTGGTCTTGTCTTTTTTTTTGACTATCACAGTGTAATCGAAGAAAACTGTCAACATAACCTTGATTTTGGTCTGCTTTGACGTATTTTTTCGGCTTCGGCATACCTTTGCCACTACATTCGGTCGAATGACTGTCAGTTATCGGTTCGTATGCATAGATCCGAGTAGCGATACGTTTCATGACATTCTGGTAGTGGGGAAGTACTATTTCACAGACGTTAAGGCGACGCTGTTTCTTGGATTTTGGAACTAATCGTGTTTTCACTGTTCCTAGGCTTAAATGGTGTTTCAAAATGGTTTTCACTGGTCCTTCCGATATTCCAACGATGCCTGTAAAATCTTTGGCTGTTAATCATCGATTTTCAAGCACCAATTTCTTTATTCTATTGTCTTGTTTATCATTAGTTGATGTTGTTGGCCGTCTTGGACGTGATTCATCGTCAGTGCATTCTCGACCATCTTTGAATAATTTGTACAAATCAAAAACACTTGCTCGCGACAAACAAATACCACCAAGGGCCTTTTTCAAAATTCCGAACATTTCGGCAGCAGAAAAAAGATACCGCACACAAAATTTAATGGAACTTCTTTCTTGAATAATTTCACTCATCGTAAAAATCGCCGAATGCACTTTATGGATTTCAGAAAGACTAGACATCATTCTAAACACTGATGGTTATTTAGATATGACATTTGGCCCAGTTCAATGGACCTTTTACATTTCACTCTGAACCCGAAGACTTTCGTAACTTTACAAGTGCAGTTATGGTTGCTGACCACGCTTGCTGAGGTGTTGCGAAGCCCTTATATCTAGCGCTCGCATGCTCGAAGCCAGGTAAACCTGCTCGTTCCCATATTGATGAAATTTAGCTTAGGGTGCCATTTCTTGTCAGATCGCTTTCCAAAGGATTCCGCTGTCACCCAGCCAAGTTTAATATGGAAGTAGTTTGATGTTATTGCTAGTGCGGTCATGTACTCCTTGACTAGATTTGAGCTTACTTTGAGAAAGCTCAAGTTCGTTTTAGCAGTTCTACTACCGGAGCGGATACAGACTTCCGTAAAGAAGCCGCACTTTGGAGAAGTAATTCTGCTGTACCTTGTTGGCTGCAATTTTTTGCCTAAAAAGCCCTACAGTGGTCTTGTAGTCTGAAGCAAGAGTTGAATGAGAGCTCTCGACGTAAGATCCAGTCATCCATTCGTGAAAAAGCTAACTTGCATCTCTACTCCAGCGACTCCGCCCTACATACATATCTTTTGGAGGTATGTGCTTGGAGAAGATGTTACTGGGGGTAGGTTCCGCGGCGCAGTGTTTCAAGTTATGAGAGATACAGTCAAAATGAGAGAAGATTTCGGGACATTTAATTGGTCCAGTTTCTTGGAGCTGGATAGCAACCTTCGCAGCAATGAATCTTATGTCCACTGGTTCTATATCATACGAGTATATACCTGTGCATCATTGGTATAGCACGGTAAAAAACCCACCTCTTCTCAATAGCTCTTTTACAGCAATATCAGTTGACCAAAGCTCCACTTATTGAGCTTCGCGAGATCTCTCTTTGATGTCAAATAGCTATTTAATCCCTAAAAAATTATAGTTTTCTCTTCTGTGATATAATATTTTTGCCTCTCAAAGAAACAAAGCACATGAATTTTATAGGCTATTTTTTTTTATACCCTGAACAGGGTATATTAAGTTTGTCACGAAGTTTGTAACACCCAGAAGGAATCGTCGGAGACCCTATAAAGTATATATATAAATGATCAGTATGTCGAGCTGAGTCGATTTAGCCATGTCCGTCTGTCTGTCCATCTGTCCGTCTGTCTGTATATATACGAACTAGTCCCTCAGTTTTTAAGATATCGTTTTGAAATTTTGCAAACGTCATTTTCTCTTCAAGAAGCTGCACATTTGTCGGAACAGCCGATATCGGACCACTATAGCATATAGCTGCCATACAAACTGAACGATCGGAATCAAGTTCTTATATGGAAAACTTTTACATTTGACAAAATATATTCACGAAATTTGGTATATATTATTTTCTAAAGCAACAATGTAATCTCCGAAGAAATTGTTCAGATCGGTTGACTATAGCATATAGCTGCCATACAAACTGAACGATCGGAATCAAGTTCTTGTATGGACAACTTTCACATTTGACAAGATATATTCACGAAATTTGGTATATATTATTTTCTAAAGCAACAATGTAATCTCCGAAGAAATTGTTCAGATCGGTTGACTATAGCATATAGCTGCCATACAAACTGAACGTCGGAATCAAGTTCTTGTATGGACAACTTTCACATTTGACAAGATATATTCACGAAATTTGGTATATATTATTTTCTAAAGCAACAATGTAATCTCCGAAGAAATTGTTCAGATCGGTTGACTATAGCATATAGCTGCCATACAAACTGAACGTCGGAATCAAGTTCTTGTATGGACAACTTTCACATTTGACAATATATATTCACGAAATTTGGTATATATTATTTTCTAAAGCAACAATGTAATCTCCGAAGAAATTGTTCAGATCGGTTGACTATAGCATATAGCTTCCATACAAACTGAACAAATAGTTACTAACAGAAATGCACCTGTGAAGGGTATTTAGCTTCGGTGCAATCGAAGTTAACGTTTTTTCTTTTTTTTATTTCTCTTAATTTTCAATTAACACACCCTTATGCATAATTAAGGAGAATATTTATAATCAAATAACGGCAACCACTGCTCGAGTATGCATAAACAATTAGGCACAGGAATTACACGCTTGACAATTCAGGCATAAGTAGTGGCATGCATAACGGTTTTCACTTCACAGCTAATTTGTGCGAGCTGGTGGTGCGTAATTACTCCATGTAATCATAATGCATTACTATTGGAATAATGAAATTCTCGCTATTCACGTGCCTTGTATTCACGCGATTGAGCTTCTAAGAAAATCTGTCAATTCTGTTTCAAATCATGTCGTGAACATTATTGCGTCTAAAACTATAGTCAATGGTGAATTAATTCGGTAGTGTATTAATAGAGTTGTGATTAATACCTGTCCATGCAAATTGTGGTTACGTGTATGTCTAAGTATAATACATGTGTGTAGATTTTCTGAAAACTGGCGTTCTGCCACAAATCAAATCAAGTTTATTATAAGGAAGCGTTCATCTATTCCAATAGCGAAACCGCTACTTGCTATAATCCATTTACCGCGGTCAATCAACTGGCAGCTAGCAACCGCAAATGGGTTACGGTTTGGTCGGCACAGTGTTTGCGGTGCATCGTTTGCCTATTGTTGATTTTTGAATCGAGTTCAAAATATGGTCCACTGCTTTCGACATTTGGCATATTTTGACATTAAAGCTTCAAGAGAAAATGTTAAGTAAAATTTGAGAAAAAGAAGGCAAGCTGCATTAAGGTTTTTATATTTTATAAGATTAACATTGCAGCGGCTGAAGAAAATAAGAACAATTAAAAATAATAATAATTCAAGAAAAGTAATAAGGGAATCATTATATTATGGTTTAGGCATTGAGATGAGAGATAGGTTGTAGGACTGATCCAAAATCGATGGATCTCCCCTGTTTCCCCCAGTGTTTCTCATAAACTCCTTAAAGTGTGTCACCATATCCGCATGGATTGAAAAATTTTTTTGAGCTTGTCATAAATACAGTCATACAGCTTTGTCAAAGAGCGTCCGACAGAATATTTAGCGGTATCGCATGAAAACCTTTTGAACCGTGTCGTGTTAGAACATCTACAATTTTTACGAGATTGGTTTTGCTCACAGACAGTAGTTCGGGATCTCTTACCGTTCACACTGAGTCGTATGGATCTCGCAGTCGCTCAAATTCTGGTTGTTGACCAGCGCTTGCAGACCACCCTTGAGGTCCAAAGCTTCAACGCAAATACTCAAGAAGATATCGGAAAACCGACTCGCTTCCAATCGGCTGAAATTTGAGAAAAAGAGACCTACTTAGCAAACTCAGAATTCGACAATGTTGCTGTAACTAAGCACCTATACCAGTCTAAAATTAAAGAAGCTTGCAGTTATTGCGCATGAGATTATGCACTCCTTGTTTAGTTTAGAGCGAAAATCGGCGAGCTCAAAGCCTGAAACGCCTCCCGGCTATCGCAGTGAATGCACACTACTCTGAAGAAAGCTGCACTGCTATCTTGAGAGCAGCCACCTCCGCTTGAAAGCCGCTACGGTGGCATGGTAGTCTTAAACTACAGTTGATAGAGAGCTCCTGACTCCACCATCTATCCTCCCTCCTCACTTCGTCCGTGAAATAGCTCACTGCCGCCTTTCTCTAACGACTTGAGCTTGAGATAGTAGCAATACCTCGACTTATCCTTGTATTCATTACAACGCATTTAACTTGAGACTTTTCTGGTAAAGAAGTTTCAGTTACAGAAAATAGCAGTACGTGCATTAAAAGAAATGTTCTTAAGCCAAGTCGTCGTAAATCTGTTTGACCGCTTTTATTCGTATTTTGAATGTTTATTGTTATCTTGCATAATGGTATATAGCTATTCTAAAATTTAATAGCTGTTTAGCTTATCATTTCGCACTTGACTGGCCACCTTAAATCCGTTAATCAGTTAAAAATAGCGAGGCGTCCTATTTGTGCCTTCGACACCGCTGCTCTCCCACTTTGTCATTTACTTAACTGGAAGTCATAAATTTGCTTTGGATTTGCAGTTATTTATTTGAGCTGTTTTATGTCAATTGTTTTAAGATTTATTGTTATTTATTGCGCATTGTTTGATTTTCAAGCAACGCGTTGACGCTTTGAAGGTAGTATTACGTTATGAACCCTTTTTTTTTGACTGCGAGTCTTTGCCAGAATTCGGTCCGTGAAGTATAAATATTTTAAGTAATAAGCACTAAGACTTTAAACTTGTATCAAAAATAAGTCAACGGTTTCATTGAATGTTATAGTTGAGATGGTTTCAAGCCCAATCTACAACATGCTTCATTTAATGATTTACTTACTGGCACTTGCAACTTATGGATCTATACTATATATTTATATTACCGGAATTATGCCAATTAATGTTCATCTCTCTTTTTTTGTTCAAAGAAGAGTTTTAATAACCTATTCCGGTGCATAGAGATGGGTCTTGACATCTGTGCCAACTGGTCGGAAGGTCACTGAAAGACAATGACATCGCAATTAAATTTCACACCTTGAATAGGTACAACTGTTGACCTACCGAGCTCTGTTAAATCTTAGGATAATCTTAGGTAATCCTAGAAATAAAAACTAAGTTGGTGGAAACACACCAGGCTTCCAAAACTCTTCGAATTTGGAACTCCCGTAGAAGAATCAATACGCTAAGTTAGGGTTTAGGATTCTACATGGTCTATTGGCTGTACAGATGTATAATCCGTTCCATGCTAATATATGTGGCCTTACTAATACGGGCCTGTGTGCCGGGGATTTCGGTTGCAATGAAAAATGCCTTAAAAAGGCTCTGGAAGTTATTGTGATATCCGTATGAAGCACTACTTAAAGCCAGCTGACTCAAGACTTTAGACCAATGGTGAAGGATCGACATGTCATTTTACTCGTTATTATTACTGAGCTAGGTCAAAGTTGACAAGTCGACCGGTATAAGGAGATACATAGGGAATGGATCACAACGTTCTTTTTTCCAATGAAGAACAAGGCACTAGCCGTTCTATGATCGACAGCTTCAAAGGCGATATATATGTATGCATTCACCGATGGATCAACGGGAGAAATAGGAACAAGAGTGAACTCTACTAATCCATGCGCAGAAGACAGCTTTTCACTAAATGACTACCGCCAAAAGGAAATCTGTTATCTCTAATAAGCTTGCTAACCTCCAGTGGATAATCAAGCGACAGCTAAGTCTTACTTCGTTATCTTCAGCAAGAATGCCATACAACGAAATTCGATCAATAGCAGCCTATTTTAATTCCCCTAACCTGTCACCTTTAGAGGTTATCTAAACCAATGGATGATAGAGGAAAACCTCAGTTTTTGGAACAGATTACAACACGAAAGAGTTTTTGGGTTCTGTTGACGGTGGACAGACCAGAAAATTCTACTTTAAGTCAAGACGGATCTTAGTACCGGTGTTAGGACCGATTTTTTTAGTAAATTATATTCAGTGGAAACCAGAGCTTGCGGGAATAATAATAAGACGCTGGAACATCATCTTTACGAATCCCCAGCCGCCAGCCGGTTTCCAATATTCCAACTTCAAACACCTTATGCCGCTGATTTGGAAATAATTTATTTAAGTTTTTTCAAAATTTTTGTCTGACATAAGATTATGTTTTGACCTACATCTATATGCCTCTTTCAACAAATCAACGCTTACGAATCACTTAAATCGACTTTGGTATACGCTTTAATATTTCCATACACAATTTTCTATATTTACAAAATGATTATAATGAACGCAATTATTAAATTATAGTTTTTATAGCAAAATAAGCTACTTAAAAGCTTTAAAGTTCACACACTCGCAATCGCTGTTCAGACAGCTGTAACTAATTTTATGTCCCATCCAAATAGTTAGTTGGCATATTTGGCTGATTTTTATTGACCGAAACGTCGCAGTTCACCAGCTATGAGTTGCACAGCCGTTATATGACTGGCCTACGGATTATCAGGCTGGCTAGTGTGTGAGTGTGTGCGACAGTGCGCTTCTGTCGCGGCGCTTTGACAGAAGCTTATCGCGTGGATTTTCTTTTTATTGCTGATTAAATTTCTGTTATTTGCTTTTTAAAGCTATCAAGCGATTTTATGGTCTAATATTGCGTTTCATTGCTTTCCATAAAAATGCGGATTATCATCGCTGCTTTTTATAACAATATTTATTTGAACACTCACAGCACTTTCTTATTTATACGATTATTTATTGGTTTGGATTTTCCCACCATGTTATTATATTAGCCTACAATCTAGCTATACAGATCGCAAATCTTTTTCGGCTCCGTGATTTGCAGTGCTGATAAGCTGATATACATAGAAAATAACACAATGGCAGTCGGAGAGCCTTCAAAATATATATGTAAATGATCAGCGTGACGAGCTGAGTTGGCTTAGCCATGTTCATGTCCATGTCTTATAAACGAACTAGTCCCCCAGCCTTTGAGATATTGCTCTAAAATTTTGCACACTTCTTTATTTCCTCAAGAAACTGTTTATTTGTCGGAAACGCTGATATCGGACAACTATAGCATATAGCTGCCATATAAAATAAACAATCAAAATCAAGTTCTTGTATGAAAAACTTTTGTATTTGTTAAGATATCTTCACGAAATTTAGCATGAATTAATATCCAAACCAATGTTACAATATACATATGTTTTATTTGAGATCGGATTACTCTGGCATATAGCTGTCATACAAACTGAACGATTAAAATCAAGTTCTTGTATGAAAAACTTTGGTATTTGTTAAAATATCTACACGAAATTTGGCACGAATTATTGTGAAAGTCAGCAGTTTAATTTCTGAACAAATTGTTCAAATCGGCGCACTATATCATATAGCTGCCATATAAAATAAACAATCAAAATCAAGTTCTTGTATGAAAAACTTTTGTATTTGTGAAGGAGATACTAAAAAAGTGAACATTTTTTCTTGTTTCATAATTTTTTTTTTTGTATTCTTTTGTACTTCTTCCCTCCTTCCACCTTCAGCTTGAGGCTACTTTTAAGCTCAATTGTTTCGTACGTCACTCATACGCACTGTTGACGCATATTTATTGGGGGTGAACATTTACATATACAAACATATAAGTATTTACAAGCTTTGGTGCATGCGAGCCAATTTGTGCGGAAAAAATCATAACTGCCCTCAGCGAAATTCATAAAAAAGACACTGCGCAGAGAAATATTATGCTATAAACCAACAAGCAAACAAAAGTGGTTTTAAAAAGACAGAATGCAAAAATTACAGTAATCCACTTGCTGCAATAAAAAATTAATTAATTTGTGCTCGAGAGCAAATATGCATAAATGTAGAAAAAAAAAAATAAATCATAGATGAGATCCATACACACAAGCATCGGCAACAGCACGATTTGCATATGTAGGAAAGCGCCTTCTCATTGGAATATGCGTAATAAGCATAATTTCTACTCTTCAGTTGCTGCTGTACGTGTGTATAGGGACTGTATTGTTGTTGTTGCTTGTTTTTTATTCAATTAAATTTGCTATTTTTTCTTCTTTTTTACCAGCAGAGTCAATATTTTGCTTCAATAGCAAAATAAGATCCAATATAAAGATATACTATATATATTAGGGGATTCAAACAAAATTTTTTTTTTTCGATTGGTACACGGAAAAATAGGTTCCTAGACACCTCTAAGAAAGCCTCTTCAAATATAAGTTTTTAATTGTAACGGAAAGGTCCTCCTACATACAGTGTTCTATTTTTTCTTATTATCAGATAGAAAAATTTATTTAAAAAATTTTATATTTTGTAGGAAATTGAATGCTCTACAAAAAGGTCTCATATGATTTTTTCGTAAACCCAACCGTTTAAAAGATATTAACAGTTAAAGTTTGATTATTTTTGGGACAATTTTTTATTTCTTATTAATTTTATAACTCAATGAAAAAAAATTATTATGAATGATTTTTTGCTATACGCAATATGTTCCCGAAGAAAACAGTAGAGGCAAACCTCGAAATATAAGTAATAAGAAAGAAATAAATGCTTTTTCCATCTCATCTATCCCAAGTAACAAAACCGAAGATTGAGTTGAGTTTTGAGCAGCAAAGTGGTATGCTGTGAAGTGTGTAACTGCACAATTTCAAAATTTAATATATTTTCCATTTCATAAATTTTATGCCGAGTAAGCCAAGTGGCAGAAAATTTTCACCTACTTTTCCTCGAATTCAGTAAGCGGCTTTAAAATATATTCGCATGCAAAGTAGCAGCAATAATCGGCCCATAAGTGCTTGTAGGCAAGAGATGAAATCACTCATACGCCATGTACTGCACTTTACGAATATCATACTGTGCGCGCTGTACAGCAGAGCATATGTTGTTTATTCGTAGTAAAATGCTTGAAAAAAAAAAATGGTTGCATTTTAAAAGCATTAAATGACGCGCAAGCATATTATGAACTTTTCAGAGAGGTTTTTGTTTGAAGGCCATTACAAATGCATCAATACCTTATAACTTTTCTACCAACGTGAAGCTCGAGATGGACTCATCTTTATAAACGTATGACAAAAGAAGATTATAAAATTTTTTATCAGAAGTGAACTATAATAGCAGAGGAATTAAAATCGTTTTTGTTTTTCCCAAACAATACTGATATATTTTTATAAAATTTATATATTGAACTCTCTTTGAAAAATTGTTGTTAATTATTATTAGTACTACAAACATTGCGGTATGTGTTAAAAAAAACTTAAACTCACAGAAAGGTTTCAAGTTATATGTATTTCTGTATAGAGTTGCCATTTTAAAAAAAAGTGAAAATTGTTGTCGACTATGCTTATCATTACTGAAATTTAATATCAAATAGAAAAATTTCGATTCTTGCAACACTAGAGTAATTAAGGGGGTATTCTGATCTAGACGCATGAATTTTAAGCATTTTGTAAACTAAGATAAACAAAAAAAGAAAAAAATTTTATTATCAATTTTTTTGTATGTTTTTTTATTGACATTTTAATAATATAAAAAACAATTGCAAGAAAAAAAACCAATTCGTCGAGATACGGGCCGGTGGAATGGGGGCTTCAAAAAAACAGTGCGTCCTGGTTGATGTGACTTCAACTCTTGTA
Organism: Bactrocera zonata; assembly: GCA_037783105.1. Taxonomy (NCBI): domain Eukaryota; kingdom Metazoa; phylum Arthropoda; class Insecta; order Diptera; family Tephritidae; genus Bactrocera; species Bactrocera zonata. The sequence goes on along the minus strand of JBAWJQ010003829.1, from coordinate 290,718 downwards.
GAGATCTAAAATACAAAAGAAATTCTTCATTAGTAAGGATTTCGTTATCGGGTTGACCATTTTTCAAAAAAAAAAAAAAATTTAAAATAACTTGAAAAAAAAAAAATGTTTGACCCGATTTTTTCGAACTTTTCGAATTTTTTTAAAATTCTTCAAATCAAAATTTTTGGAAATCCAAGGCAGACACGATAGAGCATTGTATAAAGAAGATATGTATATACCAGATTTCAAAAAGTGGTTTCGAGAAAAACGCGTTTAAAGTTTAGGAGACAATTCTTGTGAACACGTCACAATCGGCTGTATCTCCGAAAATAGTCGAATTTTGAAAAATACTTCCAATATCATATTTCTGAAAGTTTAAACTTTCAAAATATGCAAAAAAAAAATCGATTTTTTCTAAATCCTAGACCAGAATAACCCCTTAAGGGGTTATGGGTAGTAAGAGTAGTATTTTTTGCTATTAAATCGTGTTATAGTAATCTGGTATTATTATATAATGTGTTGACTTGAAGTCACGAAAATTTCAAAAAATAAAAAATTTAATTTCCAAAGTTATAGTTGTTTGTGTTGACCTAGTTCCAAACAAAGGTACTTGCAGTGACAACTATAAGTCCTTGCAGATTCATCGAAAATCAATCGGACAAAAAAAATAGTTTTAAAAATAGATAAACTCGGGCCTGATCGAAGGATTTGTTTTTTTTTCTCAAAAATTAACAAAATGGCGGCCTCAGGAAATTTTTTTCTAAATTTTTGTTAAAAAATCATCAGTTAATTGGTCTTAAAAAATCGAAATTTTTTAAAAACAAAAAATCCTTCGAACAGGTCCGAGTTTATTATGTATTCTAAAAGCTGTATAAATTTCATTAAAATCTACTGAGCGGTTTTCGACTTAAAGTTGTCACCAGTTCAAAAAACATAGTTTTGAGAAAAACCCGTTTAAAGTTTCACACTAGCGCTTTGAAGTGCCCGAGCTCTCTTTGTTATTTGTCGAATAACTCAAAAACTAATTATTGGATCAACGTGAAATTTTCAGAGAATATTTTTAAGATATTTAACGAAAATGCAAAAAAAAAAAAATAATTTTTTGAAAATTCTAACTACCCCAAACCCCTTAATTTACCATCATCATTTAAATTAATCATTTTAAATGGTTGTAAGTGAAAAAGCCAACTTTTAACGCCTGTTCCACTTTGACTTCTACAGAAATAATTACTTACTAAATACGTAGAAACACTTGCAATTAACGCTTAACAAACGTAAGTAAGGAATACGTCAACAAATTTAGTACAACGACAATTAGCATAAGCTAGAACATACCATATTTGCTAATAACAATATTTGCCTGTGTGTTCACCTTCACTGATTCAACGATCTGCAACAAGCCAGTAAATAACGATAAATTTTCATTTGCGTAACTAACTTTTTTCATTTATTTTACGGAAATACTCTAAGTGTTATTTAAAAGTCAAATACGGTGCCCTTACAATTTTTTTTACTACGTTAAATTCGCAGTTTATTGCTTATGTGTGAATCTAATGACATAAAAGCTAGACTTTGTGTGGAATATGCGGTTCTAACTTGAAAGCTGAAAGAAAGTGTGACAACGCTTGAGTGTTTTCTTATGAGTGTTATGCCAAATTTCTCGCAAGATATTACGTCAAATAGGAAGCGTTCCATATACTCAGCTCATCACGCTCTTTATTTACAAATACTATATGATACATATCGTCACCTCAAAGGCAGGCGAAGTAAAAACGTTATAATAGAAATCACTTATATTGAAACAAAATTTGAGTTTTGGTTATAAAATGGTTATATATTGGTTATAAAATGGTTATGTATTGGTTATGCATTGGTTATATATTGGTTATGTATTGGTTATATATTAGTTACATATTGGTTATATCTGGCAATGGAAGCTGAAAATTTTATGCTACATATTTATAAAAAATGTAGCGAATCATAAGCAGTAAAAAACTCAATTTCGATAATCTTTTTATTACGTTGTTTTGCATTTTAGGTGACGATCTATTTTAGTTTTAAGATTTCCGACGTTTCCTTCAAATTTCATCGTACCATATACGTTGTTGAGGGTATATAAATGCTATTGTTCACTTTTCCTCAAACTACATATATTTTGTGCCTAATAAAATCGTGTTAATTGTTTCATATATTTTATATAAGAAAATTGCTGTTTTAAAAGAAAATCGCCCAACGCTTAAATTGTAGCAATTAATATCTATATGTAAGTATGTGTATGGCTGAAAAAAGTTTAAAATTATTTACATGCAAAATGTTTATTAATTTAAAGGAAACACGCTTATTTACATGCATTTACTTCGCCATTTGACAGCACGTCCCACAAACACACGCATACATACAATGTATATATCGCCGTTCGTACGAACCTACGACAATAGACCATTATATATCTGTACAGAAATGCATAGGTCGAGGTGAAAACAATTTACGGTACTCAGTTGACTTGTTATTAAAACACATTGTGCTTTTAAATGGGCGTCACTGCTGTACACACATACCCACATACACAAACATATACTCGTATGGACTACAAGCAAAAGCGGACATACATATGTTGATATATGTATATATTTGTGTACTATGATTAATAACAGGGCGATATATTGCGGGTTTATATACACAAATTTGTATATATATATATATATATATATATATATATATATATATATATATATATGCGTAAGTGCAAACAGAAGAACCGTCAAACCGCCAACAATAAAATGCATTTATTTGCATATTTTCCAGTTTTCATAAATAATACTATATGTGTGTATGAGCCGCGAACCGGCTTTGACAACTTGACATATGTGTGTAAATTACAAGCTCACTTTAAGTAGTGTTTTTGTCCAAGTAGCAGTCACATGCTTAATTAAAATGCACAAACAAATCAATTGACTCATTTTCTGATGGAAAATGATGATTGATGGAAGTCGGAAAATATTAGCGCACTCTATATGCGTGTTATTTGTTTGACATACATACATATACGCGCCTAAACAAGCAGGAAACATATGATAAAGCAATAAATAATGTGGCTAATTTCACGTTTGATTAAATTTATTAAACAGAGGGCATTTCACAGCTTTGGTTGCGTATAATTCAAAGCTTCAAGCCATCGATTCTAGGAGAATGCTGTTATGCGCTGTATAATTAAAGATCGAATGCCGTTTATTAAGTATCCCACAATGTTGAACCTGATGAGCTGATTCGTCTCTCTGTCTGTATTTAAGGGTTATCAAACTTTTAAATTTATCGATCCATACTATAGTATCTTTTAACTATATTTTAAGACTTAGTATTAGTAAAAATATTTAGTTAGAAAGCAACTACAGCTGACATCCACTTGAAAAAGACGCTTTGTGGTAAGCACTATATCTCTGAACTGGAATTTTTGAAAATAAAAAACTAAGCAGATTTCGCTAAATTAATATTATCAATCGAAGGAATAAGCAAAAAAAAATATTAATCAAAATTTTCTCGAAAGAAAAAATCGTTTTTTGACCAAAATTTCGGCTTTAAATTGTTTTTAAATTAAAAATTAGCGGTGAGAAAAACTCTTCGACTAATCGGTATAGTCGTTTACGCGAATGTTTAGAAAAACGCTTTTAAAGTTTGCTTGTACTTCTTAGCACTCTGAAACGCCCTTTCAAATTTGCATGTAACTTCGAAAATATTCAGCGGAACGATATGAAATTTTATGTGTGTGTTCTTAAATATAAAGAAAATAAAATAAAGACTTCAACCGTTAATATATTTTTGAAACGTTAGGTTTCCGAAAACGTGTAAGAGACCTGTTTTAAGTAGTTGGAAGCGAGATTTGAATTTCATATTTGGAGAGACTTTCTCAGAGGTTTGATCTCGTCCAAGAACATATTTAAAGGAGTAAAAAGCGTAGAAAAATATTATTTTTTGTAAACCACCCTAGTGTGTGTGCAAGTTTGTGGGCAGTTCCGCGAATTGCTACGTCATCGCGTTGAAAAGTTCACATTTGACCCGAAAATTCTATACCAAAAACTCTATGCATTTCTCGGAGTTCATTTTCTGTGAGGCAAAACAAAATGCATTTCCATGATCCTCAAATGCGATAGTAATACCTAAAAAAAAATATGCATCCATATTTATTAACTTTTTCTCCTCCCTAAATATGAGGGATTACCAATTGGTGTCGCAAAAAAGGCACTTTTCAGCTTTCAGATAACTGACATCGAATTTTTGAGAAGCTTACGTTCTAATTAACCACCAAAAGCCTGATTTGTCGAACTTTTCTTTCTTTTATTGAAGGTGGTCGGCCTGTTCGAGGTATTTCATCATAGTTTCTGGGATATCTTAGAAAATTTGCGATCGTATTCTTATTCCTTTTCAAGCTTGTGACAATTTTCGCTCATTCCAGTTTCTTTCGAAGCGAGTGTTTGGGATTGTTGTTCCATAATGCGTTTTTACCGCGTGACATTTCTGTATAAGAATGTGTTTGAAAACCAACAGTATTTACATGTAATTTTTGGACTAACTGTTCATAAGATTAAGTGAAATAAAACCCGAAAGAAAACGTTAAAGGTATACTACTGTGATCAAATTGAAAGGTGAATTTCATTATATTTTTAAAATCCACTCCCGCTGCAACACACTTATGCCAACGAATTTTCTAATCATAGTAGCATTTTCTAATCATAGTAACAATCCTCCGTCATCATTCTTCAATCCAGCTTTTATCATATACGAGTATAAATGATCTGTGGGAAAAAAGTGGGCGTGACCCCGCCCTCTAATAAAATAATCTAATCAACACACCCCCTAAACTACTAAGGCTACAACAATTAAATTCGCCTAGCGCAAATATTATAATAATTCCTGCCGATAGTGTAAAAATGGACGAAAGCGGTTGATTACCCCGTTGCCTCCACGTATAACGGTAAAGTAAACAATTACTAAACGTGCAATAAATCAATAAAACGCCAGAGACATTAAATTTTACTCCCGAGATGGTATAAAAGACATTTAAATGAGCTTGGAACAAATTTTGACGTTGGGCGTGGCACTGCCCAATTTTCGTTGAAAAATCTCCAGATCCGCTCGACTGATTTCAACCAAATTTGGTGTGTGGTATTCTTCTGACATTTTTATGTTACAGTGTGAACAGACAGCAACCACGCCTACTTCCCAAATAATGCAATTATAATTCAATCTGATTCTTTACTTTCCAGTATACCAATCAATAAGCAATTCATATATCATAAAAATCTATTCAGGAACAGGCTTTTGAGAGATGGCATTTTATGACTACAAATTTCTGGAATTAAACCTCCACTTTTCAAGTCTCTGGGTACTGAATATGTACACCCAGTGCTTATATGTAGTTGACATTTCACCAAAAATATCGGTTCCTGTGTGAGACATAAGTATGATTGTAATTCAGAGCGAATCCTTTCCTGAAACAAGTTAAAAGGGAAATTGCGGAAATTCATAACTTAAGGGCACTTTTGTGGCATGTTTGCTATAATTATTAATTATATCGTACCTTAACTTTTAATTTCTATGCAGTTGCCTATGTCACGAAATATGTTTTTGTTGTCTTTCATCAACCGAGCAACTTTGCATTAATTACAATTCCGCGGTTGTTGCCGCAAGCTAAATATCAACCAACGTGTTCAACACCTGATTTTTCCTAACCTCAATTGACTTAGTTACAACATCGCTGGTAATTATTTAATATTGTGGTTGTTGTGTTACTAAACGAGTACTAGCTGCTTTTTATCGTTCGACATGTTGCAACAGTTACGCTTGTGGGAAACCCTATAAATGTTGAAAGATGAGTTGTTTCTGCAAAAGTTGCGTAACTGCCTTTATATATGTAGTTATAAATATGTACACAGATAGATATTTATATATACTTACTTACTTATGTATATAGTAAGTGCACATATGTATGTGGTGTTTTATTAAGCTTTGAGTGGCGCTTCAAGGCGTATAAGCCATTTATGAGCAGTAACACGGTTTTAAATTGACGCTTGTAGAAATATTTTAAGCAAAAAAAGCGCGTAAAAGCCAAAACTTCAAACTCGACTAACAACAGAACAATATAATATAAATTTCTAAATTTTTACTTTTTTTTACAATTTTATTAGAATTTTTTATAAAATGAAAATATTAGTTTTTGGTTTTGCTGCAGAGTGGAGTTTATTAATTATTTTATTTTAACCATATTTGCTCGTTTGGAACATGAAACAATATTGTTGTGCTGCTGTTATTGGTTATTCGTAACATTTACTGCATTCAGGCAAAGTACGAAAAAGTGAAAAAATGAGCAAAAACTCTAACACACAATAAACTAGAAAACAAATAGCGCAATTCTGCCGCGTAGCAGGGATTGGGGAAAATACAAGTAGAACATTCAATTTTGCCAAGTGCTTCCTCTGCTTGAACAGATCTACATATATGTACACATAAGTGCAGCTGCACTTACCAATAAACACATATACACATATACACCGTCTAAAACCCACATAAATGCAGTTTAGAATTCCTTTGTTCTTACTTTTTGTTTCTATGCAAATTTTGTGTAAATGCAGAAAATAAAAAGCAACTCTTTTGTCTGCAACAATTTTATGGCAACATTAAACACACATACAGACATACATACATATGTATGGCAATCGTGTTCTTTTTTGCTCAAATCCACAACAAATGAATGTCAATTTCAGCTGCAGCGAAAAATATTCAAATTTAGATTTTTATTTCCTTGCAATTTTTGTTTTTATTTTTCCATTTAATGTTTGGCTTTCGCAATTAAAATGCGCGTGAGTTGGTTTTTGTGCATTTCGTAAAATTTTGTGGAAATTGGTTTGAAATTGCCGCGCTCTGTTGGCGTAAATGCACTTGTATGGTGCGCGGTTGGCATTTCCGCAAATTGAATTTTAAAAATGTCCCACACACTTCTATGCATAGAAAACACATAGTAAGCACATTGCAGCAGCGCTCAATTAATGGCGAATGGCGCCTAAATGTTTTGCTAAAGTTAGCATTTATTTTGGCAATATGCAATAGTGTTACTATCTGAGGGCAATATTGGCAGATTGCAATTTATTGCTTTTGATAAAAATTTAAGTTAAATTTCGTGAAGATAGCTTGACAAATAAAAAAAGTTTTTCATACAGGGACTTGAGTACGATCGTTTAGTTTATATGGTATTTATATGCTATAGTTGTCCGATCTAAATGATTTTTTCCGGAGACTATCGCATTGCTTCAAGAAATAATCCTCGCCTAATTTCTTGGAGATATCTCGCCAACTAAAAAAGTTTTCCATACGAGGACTTGAGTACGATCGGTCAGTTTGTATATCAGCTATATGCTATAGTATTGCGATCTGAATGACTTACTCGAAAATTGTACTACAGCTTTAAGCAATTATTCTTGCCAAATATCATGATGATATCTCGCCAACTAAAAAAGTTTTCCATACAAGGACTTGAGTAAGTTTGTATATCAGCTATATGCTATAGTGGTCCGATTTAATCAGCTTCTTAGAAAATTTTACCTTGCATAATGATTTTACCTTGAATAATGGTCTGCGCCAAATTTCGTGAAGATAGCTTAAAAAATTAAATGGTTTTCCATATAAAGACTTGAGTTCGATCGGTCAGTTTATATGGTATTTATATGCTATAGTTGTCCGATCTAATACTATGTTCGGACCGACAATGAAAACATTTTGAAAACACATTTGTACGTTGTGGAACGTAAGTCGTTCGGACCGACAATTTGTGTTTTCGCTGAGTTTTCACTGACAACTATCAATACGGGGATTCTCTTACTCTTTCAAGATGACACAAAATGCAAAAATCCTATACCGAAATATGCAAGGCCAAGACAGCACCCATTGCGAATCTATATTTATATCACAATATGACGGCACGAAAACAAACATGGGTTTTGGTCTGACATATTTTACAGCCATTGCAAATAAATTTTTGCAAGAAGAAAATTCTGCAATTGGTGCACCGTGCAAGGGTTTTGCAAGAACAAGAGAATCCCCTTAACAGTGAGCAGCTGTATTTGTATATGGAATGTAAACAAATATCAAGTGACAATTTAGGGCCGGCAAAATATATCTTCCAAAAAAATCGATTAAACTAGAGCAGGCACCGATTATTATGAGTGGAATGTAAGTTTTCAAGCAGTTTTCAGCGAAAACTGTGTTTTCGTTTGACAGATTTTACATGGACGAAAACACAAGTTTTCGTGCGAAAACCACTTTTTCCCACCAAAACATGTTTTCGCTGTCGGTCCGAACATAGCATAAATGATTTCTTGAGTACGATCGGTCAGTTTGTATAGCAGCTATATGCTATAGTAGTCCGATTTAACCAGCTTCTTAGAAAATTTTACCAATGCCTTGAATAATGATCTGCGCCATATTTCGTGAAGATAGCTTGTTAAATAAAAAAGTTTTCCATACAAAGACTTGAATTTGAGCGTTCAGTTTGTATGACAGCTATATGCTATAGTAGTCGAATAAGGGCGATTTTGACGAATGAGCAGCTCCTTGGTAAGAAAAGAGCGTGTGCAAAATATCATAACGATAACGCAAAAACTGAGGCACTAGTTCGCATTTGTACAGCTGGACAGACTAATGGCCTTGATCGATTCAGCTCGTCAGGCTGATTATTTATAAATATTACAATGTATGGTGCCATAGTTTTCTGTAAATCTCGCTAATTATATGCGTAAAACTTTTTAAAATACCGGTAAGACCAGAACAACGCAATCCTTATGCTTATAGCTCCCTGCTGCCCACTCTCAAAGCTAGCTAAGGTGGCAGGTTGTCATTGAACAATTGACAGACGCATTCAATACTATTGCTTTTTAAATATACGAGTATTTAATGGCTGCGAGCCAAGAAAATTAAGTCTGCAGTTGAGTGTATGAGAAGTAATGAACGCTAAAAGATCAGATTAGGAACAAGTACTGAGGGTTATATGTGGGAGAGTAGGTTAATGTGTAGTGGAATCTACGAGGTGTGTTCAAAAAGTATCGCGAATCGTAACTGACAGTTTTCTTCGGTTGCAGGGGCGTGGTGCATCATGAGTTCTTGCCACAGGGAAGAACGGTCAATAAGGAATATTACCTGCAAGTTATGCGCAATTTGCGCGAAGCAATCCGCCAGAAACGCGGATTTGTGGAAGAACAAAAATTGGCTTTTGCACCACGATAACGCCCCTGCTCACACACATCTTTGCTCGTGCGCGACTTTTTGGCCAAAAACAACACACTAATGATGCCGCAGCCACCGTATTCCCCAGATCTGGCCCCCTGTGACTTTTTCTTGTTCCCTAAACTGAAGAGGCCCATGAAAGAACGACGTTCTCTTGACGAGATAAAGACCACATCGAAGGAGGAGCTGAAGAAGATAAAAAAAATGATTTTTTGAAGTGCTTCGAAGATTGGAAAAACCGTTGGCACAAGTGTATAATATCTCTTGGGTTTTACTTTGAAGGGGACAAAATAGATATTCATGAATAAATAAATAATTTTTGAAAAAACACAAAATTCGCGATACTTTTTGAACACACCTCGTATATATTTTGATAAATTTGGTTGCGTAGCGGTTTTCCGAGTATGATTGAAAGCTAAACGATTTGCACTAAAGCACATTTGTTTTAACTTTCTTATAAGGAAATTGCGTTCAACGAACCTTTATAGTGAAAAACTACAGTACATATATTATTTGAAGGCCAAGGCCATATTACAAAAAAAAAAATAAAAATAAAAATAAAAAAATATGAAATAATAAAAAAAATTACTAACAACAAATTTTTCGCAACAAACATACACAACATGATCGTTTTATTTATTTAGTCGTAATGAGTAGCAATATATCAATTTGGAAGCGAAAACAAACCAAGAGCTTTAGCAACTCATTAATATCCATCAAAAATATTGAGAAAATCTATCTGTACAAAAACAAGCGTATTTGGTGGGCAGGCCAACTGCCGCAATGACATGTGTACATACTATATATCATATATAGGGGCTTGATTTAAGTCTCCTTTCAAGCATGAAAACAAGTTTTTATTTTCAGCTAGAAAACATTTTGTAAACATGTTTATTAGCATTTAATTGTACGTTGAGCTATACATTTCCACAAATATATTTAAATACAAATCTACGTTCTATACTTATACATACATATATTGGGTAGTCGAAAAAGTTTTTTTGTATTTTGTCAATAGGTGTCGTTGCAGTCGTATTTCTTCAGTGCTTTTGATTAGAAATACGAAAAGACATTTTCGACTACCCAATGTATACATATGTATACATTCACTTATAAAAATTGATTGCTCTGCGCAAACCTATGTTAAGAGCATGCAAAGTTAAGTTGAGTTTGCAACAAGTGACATTACAGAGAACAAGAAAAGAGGCAAAAGCAACAATTATTCGAAAAGTTAGTGGGTTGCTGAGTGCGATGAGGCGAAAAAGATTTCAAATTAATTGGCAATCAACTCAAGCATAGAATTACATGAAGAAAACATAAAATAGAAAAATTATAATAAAAAAATAAAATAAATTAAAATAAAAAACAGAAAACAAGCTGAAAACATTGAATCTTGAGCAAATAAATTGTTTTAAATGTAGCGACGCGACGCACCGTTTGCTAGCCGAAATTAGAAGTCAAGAACGCACAAAGTCACCGTACAGTGTTACAAATATAATTTAAGGCAAACATATAAAAATACATATACAAGTCTATACATATGTACGTATGTATGTGCGTATGCATACCGCCACTTGTAAGACTAAAACACTTAAGTCAATTTAAGCGCTCGACAAACTTTCTTCTTTCATGAAAGCTCTTAGGTGCAAACTTTCTTCTTTTGAAAGCAAATGCTTATACACTAAGAGAAGAACTTTAATTTTTTCTCAGAATGTGAGATAATTGTGTTAAGCTTTTTATTGTGGAAATAACGCAATGTTCATGCATATGTAACTGCATGTATCTGCATACATCTAAAACCTATGCCACGGTTTGTGTTGGAACAATAAATAATGCATGTATTTACATACATATGTATGTGCATAAATTACAACAATTTGTTTCGACAAATTGTGTGCTGAGGCTTAAAAATTTCCATGTTTAAATTAAACTGTTTTCGCGTCGATATTTCATATGAACTTGAGAATTTGGAGAATTAAAAATTAAAAAAAAAAAACAATTTTTTTTAAATTTTTATAATTTGTTTAATTTTCAAATAAAAATATTATTTTATTTTTAATATTTGTTTTTGTTAAAATAAATAACATATATTTTGTTTTGTTTTTTTTTTATATGTTTTATGGGTTTTTCTCAAAATAAAAAAAAAAGTTTTAATTAAAAAAAATATTTTTTTTCACATTTTTAAAATTTGTTTAATTTTCAAAATTATAAAAATAATAATGCATTACTTTAAATATTTCTTTTTCAAATTAAATAATGAAAATGTACAGATATTGGTTTGTTCTGATATTTTTATAATTTTTTGTTTTCAATTTTCATAAAATTAAAAAAAAAAAATTTGTTTAATTTTCAAAATAAAAATAAAAAAATGTTAATTTTCAAGTTATAAAAAATATATATTTTTATTAAGTATTGTTATTTTTATTTAATATTTCTTTCTGTGCTTAAATTACACAATGTGTATTTTTTTTCTGATATTTTTATACCTTATTGCTTTGAAAATAAATAATTTTCTTGTTTTCAATTTCAATAAAAATTTAAAAATTAAAAAAAAAATAATTTAATTTTAAAAATTAAAAAAATTATACTTTTATTTAATATTTCTTTTTGTGCTTAAATTAAACAATATTTATTAAATTTTTTTCTTGATACTTTTATACTTTTTTGCTTTAAAAATAAATAATTTTTTTGTTTTCAATTTCAATAAAAATTTAAAAATTACAAAAAAAATTGTTTTATTTTCAAAATAAAAAAAACATATATTTTCATTTAATATTTTTTTGTGTTTAAATTTAACAATATATATTTTATTTTGTTGTGATATTTTTATACTTTTTAGCTTAAAAAAAAAATTAAATTAAAAAAAAATATATATTTTTTTCACATTATAATTTATTTAATTTTCAAATTGTAACGTATAAATATTTTTTCAAATTTTTATTTAAATGTTTTTGTTTGTTTTCAACTCAATTAATTTTTGGAATTTTTTTTTTGAATTTGAAAAAATATTTTTATCATATTGTTATAATTTATTTAATTTTCAAATTTTTATTTTATTTTTTTTTTGTTTCATCTTAATTTTTATTTGGACTTTTGTTCGAATTTAAAACTTTGGAAAAATTAAAATTAAAAAAGATTTCATATTTGTTTAAATAATTCTAATTTTTCGTTTTTAAATAAAATAAAAATATATATGTGTATGTTTTTATATATTTTATATACATATATAATTTATTTTTTTCATATTTTTATACTTTTTGTCATTTTCGAATATAATATTTAACTTTTTTCATATGTATGTTTGTAATTTTCTTTTCTTTCGAATGGAAAACAAAATATTTTCAATTGTTTCCAAATTTTAAGAATTAAAAATTTAATAATTCAATTTTGTTATAATTTTTTTCGCTCATATGTTTTATTTTTCGTCTTTGTATAAAAAAACTGTTTTTTTGCTGTCATATTTTACTATTTTTTAAATTAATTAAAAGAAAATAATTTATTTTGTTTTAATTTTTTTTTAATATTTTCCGTAACAAAAAAAATGTTCTGTTTTCAAATATTTATATATTTTTTGTAATCAAAAAAATATTTTATTTAATAAGAAAAAATTATTTTTTAATATTTTTCCATTATTAAAAAAATAATATTTTGTTTTGTTTTCATATATCTATAGTTTTTTTGTAACTAAAAAAAAGATTTCGTTTTGTTTTTATTTATTTAAATCTTTTGTCGTAATTAAATTAAATAGTTTTATTTTTTCATATTTTTTCCGTAATTAAAAAAAATTTTTGTTTTGTTTTCATACATATATTTATATTTTGTTTCGTGATAAAAAAAATAATTTATTTTTTCGTGATAAAAAAATATTTTTTTAATATTTTTCCGTTATTAAAAAAAAATATTTTTTTAATATTTTTCCGTTATTAAAAAAAAATATTTTTTTGTTTTGTTTTCATATATTTATAGTTTTTTTTTTGTAATTAAAAAAATATTTCATTTTGTTTTTATTTATTTAAATTTTTTTCGTAATTAAATTAAATAGTTTTATTTTTTCATATTTTTTCCGTAATAAAAATAATATTTTATTTTGTTTACATATATTTATTACTATTTTGGTGTAAATCCCAGTGTTTTATTAAAACTTTACATTAATTATATTCCCATATTGCTTCGCTTTTTACCTTGCGGGTGCTTAAGCTTCCATTCTAATTGAAGAGAGTTAAGCAAAACCAAAAGTTCATAAATAAATCAAAATAAAATCATAAATTAGTTTTGGGTTCCCTGTAACTGCACATATGCAAATAATTACTTACTAATACGTATGGGTATGTACTTATATATAATATATATTTATATTTATATACCTTTATACGAGTATACCATATCTGTACATATGGTACATACCATAAGTGTTGTAGCACATATTTAGGTGCTTGATTGGATATGCAAATATTAATCAATGCGCGTTTGGAAAATCATGTTTATTTTATATATGCAAAAAATGCTACCGCCTTTCTCGGTTGCAGCTAAACAGGGTGTGTACTCGTGTTTGACAATCATTACGCCAACATGTTATGAATTGGTTGCATAATAAGTACTTACGTGTGCATTAATATTTACATATTGACACACATGGTTGCTAACTCATTTGTAAGTGATTCGCAGGTTGGTGAAAAGTTGCAGCGACGAGAATGAAATATGCTTCGAACCGTTAGTTGCGGAAGTGGAAAAAATATGCAAAAAAAAAAAAAACTGACAAATCCGCACTTAAACGTATTTACATATTTGTCTGCTTGTATTTTTCATTTGTAGATTTTGTGGCGGCTAAAGAAATTGCTCGTGGATCTTCTAAAATATCACCGAAAAATTTTCTATCAAATTTGCAGTAAGACAATAACCAAGTATTCTGGAAATACTTTATATAAACTCTCTCTCTGATAAAAGCCATAATCTAAGCTTAATGCATAGCCTAAGCTGTTGAGAGCCTATGCGAACTTGTTCACTTTATAGATATATTCAAACTAAAACTATTACATATAACAATATTTAACTTTGACTATTAAATAACTATCTATATAATATTAATATCCTTGACTTTTTAGTGTTTAGTAAGAACTATTTTCGCTAGAACCCACTGGCATTTCCTCCGTTTTTTTTTCGTATGTGACAAACGCTTATTCTCGCTCTTCGCCTAAGCGCTTTAATGCCACTTTGTTTTTGACATGATTGCGCAAAGTTTTGGCAAATGTGAAATACGCAACATTACTCTTCCGCTTGTCAAGAAAATATGCTGTCAGTCAGTTGGCTAAATGGTTTTACTATTGCCGTTTCATTTAATTCGTTATAAATTTCTTTTCTGAACCTGTGCATAGTTTTTGCGGTCAAGTACTACATCCATAGACATACTATTATGTATGTAGTTATATACATACATACATACATACATAGTTATATACATATATATACATATGAGAATTATACATACATATGTGTAGTCATTTTTAGTTTTTGCAACGGGAGAATGGCACCAGCTGTTGTAATGCTGCTTCACACCGAATTTAGGTCATTGTTCAGTTGTGCACTCTACATAAATGAGAGGAATAGCAGGAAAAAAGTATTTTTGTTGCAATTTTAGTGACATTATTGGCACGCCGCACCACAGTGTACCAAATTGGGCTCGTAGGTTTTGGCAGAAATGTATTTCAAGTGGCAAGTGAAAAAAACTAAACACTTTCTAAATTTTGTAAACAACCTTTTTTCATTATTGGGACCTCCTTGACCTCAATACACTTGTGCCAATATTTTTTGCAATTCTCCAAACAGTTGTTAAAGTCAATTTCAGAAATAGCCTTGAATACGATCGTAGCGATTCACGTTTAATATCTTCAATTGACTCTAAGCGGTTTCACCGAAGCGGCCGTTTGAGTTTGCTACGCTGGTTGCTGCACACTATTGGTTGAAAATTCGGCGAAAAACTCACGATGAATCAATGCAGTATGCGAATGTACGTTATTATAGTGCAAAAATCAAAAGTTCTCCGGAAATGATCCCGACCTCTTTTTACGAATAACTTCCCGAAAATGGCACATAACACCCAAATAGTAATCCTTCTTGACAGTTTGGAAGGCAACACCTCGATAATTGAAGAAAACTGTCAACATAACCTTGAGTTTTTAAATTTTTTGACGTTTTTTTTCGACTTTGGCCCGAAATTCGGCCGATTGATCATCTGTTACTGCGTCGTAAACATATATCGAAGACTCTGCGTCAGTAATAACAAGTTTCACGACATCCTGGTTGTTGGAAATCATTGTTTCGCAGACCTTAACGCCATGCTGAGTTTCGAAAAAGTTGTGTGATTTTGAAGCCAATCGTCCTTTCACTTTTCTTGAACCCAAATAACCCTTCCTTCCGCTATTCCAACATTGCTAGTCAGTTCTCAGACGGTTAGTGCTCGGTTCTCAAGCACAAATTCCATGATATTATAAACGCCGTGATCATCAGTTGATGGCCGTCGTGGATGTGGTATTAACGTATTAACTAAGTGAGCTCATGCGCATATTGAGTAATAATTATCGTTTTCGTGCAACTCAAGTTTACTCCCTTTCAACTAGTATTGCATGCATGCCAAACCATTTAAATGAAAGTCAAGCAAGCTAACATCTCTAACGATTATATAAATGAGCTTTGTCACAATTCGCACATTTTCGCCTCACTAATTGCAACTCGCATTGGCTTACTGTGCCTTAGCATTTATTTTATTTTTAGCGCTTTCCTACGAAATTTCATTCACATGCAGCGACAAATATATATAGTCTTGGTGGCGTGATTCTCGGCAAAGTGCCCCAAAAGGAAATTTTTTATGTGAACTCGAAAAAAATGCGAAATGCGCCTCAGTATAATTGCTCGTAAACAATATTCGTGTAATTAAACAACAATAACAAATGAGTCAGCGATGATGTGGCGCTCAATTCTGCAACTACGTACAACAGAAAGTATGGAATAAATTAGAAAATTATTAATAATAAAAAACTGAGCGCAATAAACAAAAGCAAAAAGCAAAAACAAAATTAACTCTTTAATTGCAATACCAAAAATATGTTCATTTATATAGAAAAAACTGTTCAATAAACAAATTATTATTATTGACGGCTGCCCATTCAGAAAACTCACAAAACGCTGATTCATAGTCGCGATCAGGCCACATTTTTAGACAGAAAATATTTGCGCTCACTTACTCCTACATTCAAACATTAATATCTTCTCTTTCTTTTTTTTATCCAAATGTTTTGTAGATATGTACTACCGATTGTTTCTAACATGTTATGAACAATTCTACTACAAGCACGCCGTTTGTTCACACTTGCTATCTGTTGTTTGCGCGCGCATTTGCTGCCACTGTCACACTGTGCGCTCTGTGAGCCAATCGTAGTAACATGAATTGGAAAGTAATTTAATGAAGAGCGTAGTTGTTTTTGTGCATCGGGTGATTAATGAAATTTGTGACACGTAATAATTTGTAATTGGCGCAAGCTGCACGTTCTACCACCCATGCGATTGCCTACTTTCCCCAAATTACCTTCCATTCTTGGATTTTTATTTTCATTTCGTATGCAACAATATGTATGTCTTCCCGGCTTTCCTATTAGATAAAAATCAAAATTTGTTTTTAGCGTATTGCCAAATTTAACCATGCCTTGTGTGCTGCTCTCTTGATGTGCTCTTTAGTCAACACACGTAAACTAATTTCTCTTTGTACCGAACTAAGAGCGACTGATTGTAGAAATTTGTTGGCGTTATATTTATACATATGTACATAGCGACTTGCGGTAGGCCGCTTGTATGGCACTGAAATAGTTATTCATTTATGATATTGTTGTAGGTCAAGAATTTGGGCTTTGTCTTTTAATTGACAAAGAATGTGATCAATGTTGTGTGAGCGCTGCTGGAAATTATATCAGGAGAATTTCAATTCAAATTTTGTGAATTTTTCTTTACAAAATATGGAACCTATGGCACGCACTGCTGTAATTTCTTTTTCAAAATTCATGAATAATGTTTCAAATTCGTCAAGTAAGTGTCACATTAAGCGGGATATATTCTAAAACCGAAGTCATTTACTAGACTAGTTACTAATAAGTTCTATAATGGTCTACATTCCATTTAAAATATTCTCTTTAAGAAACTTTAGTTTGATTCAAGATTGTGTATTAAGAATCCATAGTCATGTTGCTCTGCTTTCCCTTATATTTAAGCTTTTTTTACATTATTTTATTGCAGAATTCAGCGACAAAGCGCTTTTTTACGAAAATGAAATTTTAGCATTTTTTTATTTTACCTTTAGAAATACCAGGTCAAATGAAAAATCGTCGGCATACCATAGTATTTAAAACATATTTTTTGGATTTTTTTATTCAACATAGTTCCCTTCGAGGAACACTGATTATAGCCACTCGCCAACTTTCGATACCATTTTTGTGGTACATTTGTCCTTTGCTTTAAAAGAGGCTTCAGTTTCAGCGATCACTTCTTCCTTTCACAAAAATTTTTTTTTCAACGCGCGTTCTTTTGAGATCTGAGAGCAGAAAATATTGTCACTAGAGACCAGATCTGGAGAATGCGGTCGACGCGTAAGCAAATCGAAACTCGACTTTTACATTTTCGCCATCGTTTTCACTGACTTAAGCCAAGATGCATTGTGTATGTGAAACAGCACTTTCTTTCACTTCAAATGTGGTCGTTGTTCGGTGAATTCGTCCTTGAAATGGTTCAAAACTGCTACGTGACAGTCGCTCTTTCTTCCTTTTTTTAGGTAGTCAATAAAAAATTTTCCATGCTTATCCCAAAATACAGACACCATAACCTTGCCAATTCGAGATGCCAAGTGCAGCCAGGTCCTTCTCCACCTGGTTTTTTCAACGGAGTGGAGATCTTCTGGTTTTTCTGTTTCCACCGGCAGATACTGCGTCGAATACTCTCAGAGCTGGAGTGTCTTTATTCATTCGGACGACATGACCTAGCCAGCGTAGCCACTGTCTCTGAATTCGCTGAACTATGTCAAAGTCGTCGTATATCTCATATAGCTAACCGTTCGATCGAATGCACAAAGGACCATAAATCTTCCACAGAATCTTTCTCTCGAAAACTCATTACGTAAACTCATAAGTTGTGGTCATCGTCTATGCCTCTGCACCATATAGAGGACGGGAGTAATGACTATCTTATAGAGTTTAGTCTTTGTTCGTCGAGGGAGGACTTTACTTATCAATTTCCTACACAGTCCGAAGTAGCACACGTTGTCAAGAGATATTCTGCGATGGATTTCGAAGCTGACATTGTTTTTGGAGTTAATATTGGTTCCAAAAAAGAGGAAATTATATACGATTTCGAAGTTATGACTGTCAGCAGGGATCTGGGAATCAAGTCGCGAGTGCAACGACTGTTTGTTTGATGACAGGAGATATTTATATTCGAGTCTGTTTTTTCTATCATTTAGAAGATATTAGGTTGAAGTTTGATTATTTTAAAGCAACGTTTGTTTGTTAAGAATTTTATGAATTTTATTTATCAATGAAAAAACTCATTATAAATCAGTAGCCTCATATTTTATTTTGTGATTGAAGGGTACAAAGTAAACGTTTCTACTTTTTTTATTACTATTATCATACAAGTCATTCTACATCATCAGCGTCGCCAAATATTATTGTTCTAATACAATATCTCACAGAGTTATGCCCAGTGCGCATATGGCAGTCATACAGAATTCAAATAATATGAATGGCCCATTGATAAACTTAAGTTTAATATCGTAAAAAAAGAATCATGCTAGCTCTCATAAAAATTTAAAATGTATACATATCAATATGAGTGCATATATTTGCCTGATTTTGCTCTCCCACTATATTTTGTTTGACAATGACGCGCTCTTTATTTAACTGTGAGCTCTTCTGTCAACAAGCAAGTTATCGCAAGATCACGCTAGTTGCTCGATATACTAGCTTTAAATTAATTTGTTATTATAATAAGTTTTACGTAATGACAATTTAGCGTTAATACGATAATATAACTGCAAATGAAGTAGAAATATGCAAATTTTTAATAAGAAATTATATATTTCTTTTTTTTTATTACTCAGAGTGTTGCTCTGTGCCAAATTGCACTCTTAGAATATCTATTTACCTGTTTTAGCGAGAATAATCGCTTTCTACGAGCTTGCGGAAGTGCTACAGAAAAAAATGTACTTATCTATAAGTAAGCATGAATCTATTACAAAGGCAATTATGATAAGCAAAATTTACATTTTGATAAATTGTGGTATGAGTAAGCTGTTGATAAGGCATGAACTGCTGAATTACAAAGAATGAATTGAATTAGAAAATTGTCATCGAATTGCAAACGCATATGAGTGCCTAAGGAGAAATATGTCCAGTGCAACTTTGATGAATGACAGTCAGGCGCGTGAAAGAATATACAACTGCTTGGTAAGACACGAGGTACTCGTAAGGCATGACAGTGGTACTTCTACTTATCAACTAAAATGTTGCCCGCAATTCGCAGAAGAATGGCAGCGTTTATATCTCACAAAAAGCCCCGCAAAGCGATAAACACTTCTTATACGTATTTATCAACTGTTTCAGTTTCATATTAATGCCTGCGTATATGTGTTAAATTTTCGCAAAATTAATTTCTTCACTGCTTTCTCCAAATCACTTCAGCTAGCGCGAATATATGGGTCTGTGTTATAAAATTTCGACAACTATGCGATTTTATCAGCTAACGGCTGGCAATTCAAAATAAGCACGCACTTGCATACATACATATAATTCTATATATATACCAATAGCAGCAACAAAGAGCAATAAAATAATATCTGTGATTTCATTGAAATTTTTGGCATTTGTGTAAGCAAACTTTTTATGGCTTCCTTTGAGTGTTTGCTGAAATTCCTATGCTCCACTGATTTGGATTATTTTTGCTCAAATTTTATGATTTGAATTTGATTGAACGCTTTTTACTATCGTCGTAAATGCGATTGCCATAACACTACGGCGATTAACATTTTAGCGATTTCAATATTTTACTTAAAAGTAGGGTGGTCTAAAATTTTGATAAACAGCTATGAATTTAAAGCCAAGAAGCCTTAGAACTTGGACGAAGGAAAAAAAACTGAAAAACGAGTTTTTGGCAGACATTTTTATAAAAAATGAAAATTTCGTGAATATTTTTTTTTTTTACAAATAGTTGTAATCGAAAAAAAATCCTTCATCCAAGTCCTTAAGAATTGTGTCTCAAAGACCTGTGTAAAATTTCATGAAAATCGGTTGATTAGTTCTCGAGAAGTCTTGCCAACCGACTTCAAAAACATAGTTTCGAGAAAAACGCGTTTAAGACGGCGCACTTTGTCTAGGTAGCCTCGAGGGCACAAGCTACCAAGGATGTACTATCTTCGAAGCTATAACTCTAATCAACTTGAAAATTTAGGACAATCTTCTAGAGGTGTTGTAGAATTTAATGAGAAAATAAAAAAAAATCGATTTTTTGAAACCTTTAAACCCATGTAACTTCTTACAGGTTTTGGCGGATAATGATCTGAAATTCAGGTTAAGGTAAAAAAGTATAATTGATATTGGAATCATATGCTTGTCATAAATAATTTTACTGTTTCCACGACATGTGGGAACACATGTGAACGATCAAAAGAGAGTTTCATACTCATTTTGTTCATAGCTCAGAGCATATGGAAATTTTGGGCAGTTTTTTGAATTTTATTTACAAAAAAAACTAAAAATATTTTCACCATCCATTTTATTATGGTGTTTTGATTGATATCTTAAGAATACAGAAAAAAAATTTCACAAAAAAATATTAAAAATTAAAATAATTAGAGGGGGGAGACAGGTGTAAAATAAAATGGCGCATCATCACTGGTGACAGTGATCCTGACTCTCCTGGTGGTCTGAAAAAACAAATCGAAAGAAATTCTTAATCAGTAAGGATGCTGTTATAGCCCGGGAATACAAAATTTTTTTTTTTTTGAAAAATGGCGACTGCCTGAAAATAAAAATCATTTTTTACGCTTTTTTTGAAATTTCTGAATTTTTTTAAAATATTAAAAACAAAAATTTTGACAGGAGGCTGTCGGCTGTATCACCGAAAATAAGTCGTATTTTGAAAAATTCTTCCAAGGTTATATTTTGAAAGTCTAAACTTTAAATATTTGAAAAAAAATCGAATTTTTCAAAATTCTAGAGTAGAATACCCCTTTAATGTAAGTATACAGACCAGATACAAAATACTTGGAACATATCATTCAGCGCTAATAGAGCTCGATTTGGCAGTATTCCCACCTAACTACTTATTTGCCTGCCAACTTTTTGGCGCATTAACCGTTGAGATTGTGAATGTCATGATGACACCAATAACTATTTCGAAACATAGAGAGACTCTTTTGGTGTCTCACTGTAATTCTAACCAAAATATCATATATAGGGTGATTTTTTAAGAGCTTGATAACTTTTTAAAAAAAAAAAACGCATAAAATTTGCAAAATCTCATCGGTTCTTTATTTGAAACGTTAGATTGGTTCATGACATTTACTTTTTGAAGATAATTTCATTTAAATGTTGACCGCGGCTGCGTCTTAGGTGGTCCATTCGGAAAGTCCAATTTTGGGCAACTTTTTCGAGCATTTCGGCCGGAATAGCCCGAATTTCTTCGGAAATGTTGTCTTCCAAAGCTGGAATAGTTGCTGGCTTATTTCTGTAGACTTTAGACTTGACGTAGCCCCACAAAAAATAGTCTAAAGGCGTTAAATCGCATGATCTTGGTGGCCAACTTACGGGTCCATTTCTTGAGATGAATTGTTGTCCGAAGTTTTCCCTCAAAATGGCCATAGAATCGCGAGCTGTGTGGCATGTAGCGCCATCTTGTTGAAACCACATGTCAACCAAGTTCAGTTCTTCCATTTTTGGCAACAAAAAGTTTGTTAGCATCGAACGATAGCGATCGCCATTCACCGTAACGTTGCGTCCAACAGCATCTTTGAAAAAATACGGTCCAATGATTCCACCAGCGTACAAACCACACCAAACAGTGCATTTTTCGGGATGCATGGGCAGTTCTTGAACGGCTTCTGGTTGCTCTTCACCCCAAATGCGGCAATTTTGCTTATTTACGTAGCCATTCAACCAGAAATGAGCCTCATCGCTCATCGGACACGGACGCGAAACACATTTCGAACCGAACACTGATTTTGGTAATAAAATTCAATGATTTGCAAGCGTTGCTCGTTAGTAAGTCTATTCATGATGAAATGTCAAAGCATACTGAGCATCTTTCTCTTTGACACCATGTCTGACATCCCACGTGATCTGTCAAATACTACTGCATGAAAATCCTAACCTCAAAAAAATCACCCGTTACAAGAACCATGGTTTAGTAATTTTTAAGTGATTTCCAGCGACAAGATTAAAAGGTTTAAAAAAAGTTATTAAAGGAATACTGCGACGTTGGAGATGGAAGGATTTTCCGTTTTGATACCCTTTAAACTGGTGAAGATAAATAAAAAATTAATTAAAATTGCGTGGCCTTTATATATTGGTGTTCATGCTGCCGAAAATTAGCAACATTTTACCTCAGAATCTGAATTTTAGGACAAGCAAAGTTTCATTAAAAAATCTAACGCCACTTTTCTAATCAAAAAAGAATTGTGGCTGCATGTCAATTCCATAAACGCGCCAATTTAAAACCTTTTTTCGAAAGCAATTTATTCTAATATTCGTGAAATCAATACGTCACGCATAATAAATTTTTATACTGCAACGCAGCATTTTTGCAGTGTAATTCGTTCGCATCGCTTGTCACGCTCACAAAAAGTGCTTGAAAAATATTTACAAAGCCAAACAAATGCGAATTTAGTACAAGTGTCAACAAATAATTGAAAACGGAACACAAGCATTGTGTCTGAATATCACACCACATTTATTTTAATATCAGTAAGTATATACATACATATCAGATATGTACATACATACATATGTATGTGATCCTAACGCTATTTGTTGCACGCAACTAGAAATGTCAACGATCTCGAAGTGTAGCATGACCCTTAACGTGCCTCATCATTGCATTCGATTTCAATATAAACTAATACATATTTATATACATATCTATACCATATAAGTATATTTCAATTTGTTTGCAAAATGTGTCGTTTATTGTTTCTGCGACCACACTTCAGCCAAGTCTGCCAATTCTTTGTGCAAAATTGAATCGGAGAATTTTTGTTTATTATTTTTTCGTTCGCTATAACTTATGCTGCGTTCTCTATACACAAATGTAGGTATGTATGTGTGTAAAAAACGCACAATATTTATTTTTTTATTCAGATCGAATTTGGTTTGTTGTTGGTGCATGACAGCATTCGGTTTGATTTGAAATTGTTGCTTTTAGCTTGGCACGTGAAATTCAATGCCTTCCTGAGTGAATGTGTATCATAGTATATATGTACATGCATATTTGTGCTTTTTTAATAGTTTAAAAATTGAAGCTTCTTTTTAAAGCGTCTGTGCGAGTTTTCTATTCATTTCAACTCGCTCGCTGATAGCAGAATTCCTATATTAGTTTTCATGCTTTAGGGTTCTTAACCTATTAAAGCAAACATGAAGGAAATTGACATCGAACGGCAATATATGATATTTTGACAACTAAACTAAGTAGCTGACTTTTAGTTTTTCATACTCTTTCATTTGAATATCATATACAGCTTATAGGTTTAATAATATAATTAATGAATTGAAGTTTCTTATAGTTTTTCCAACCTCATAAACACGCTTTCCTAAAGCCAGCCCAACTGAACTCAACTAAATTGAACTTAACTTAACTCAGCTTAACTTAACTTAATTTAACTTAACTTAACTTAATATAACTTAACTTAACTTAACTTAATATAACTTAACTTAACTTAGCTTTACTTAACTTAGCGTAACTTAACTTAACTTAACCTAACGTAACTTAATTTAACTTAACTTAATTTAACTTAACGTAATTTAACTTAACTTTACTTAACTTAACTTAATTTAACTTAACTTAACTTAACTTAACTTAACTTAACGTAACTTAACTTAACTTAACGTAACTTAATTTAACTTAACGTAATTTAACTTAACTTAACTTTACTTAACTTAACTTAATTTAACTTAACTTAACTTAATTTAACTTAACTTAACGTAACTTAACTTAACTTAACTTATCGTAACTTAATTTAACTTAACGTAATTTAACTTAACTTAACTTTACTTTACTTAACTTAACTTAACTTAATATAACTTAACTTAGCTTGACTTCACTTAACTTAACGTAACTTATTTTAACTTAGCTTAATTTAACTTTACTTAACTTAATTTAACTTAACTCAACTAATTTCAACTGATCTGTACTGAACTGACTTTACTTAACTAAATTCAACAAAACTGGTTTGCATTGAAATCAACTCAACTGAAATAAATTCAACTCAACCTAACTCAACTCAACTAAATTCAGCTTCACTCAACTCAACTGAACTGAACTGATTAGAACTTAACTAAATGCAACTAAACTCATTTTAACTGAACGGAATTGAACTAAACTCAACTCAACTCAACTCAACTCAACTCAACTCAACTCAACTCATTTCAACTGAACTGTATTGAATTGAATTCAACTCAATGCATTCAAAATCTCCTTAAATTCAAAAATCCGCACAAGCGAGTTAAAGAAATTAATTAATTGCCAAATCTGCATTCCAAATGCGCATTAAAAATGAGAAAAAAATTATAAAAGTGTATTAAAATTAATCCGATCAAAAATGAGTAAAATATGAATGACAAAGAAACATAACTGCATACAATCGAAAAAAGTATACCCACCCAAGAATTAAATTCCTTTATGTCCTTGTCTTTCGTCGCGAATTTAAGCATCTTAATCTGCTTTCAAACTTCATCACACACATTTACATACAAACATATGCACAAATTATTACGCATATTAAAGATAATGTCAAATCGTTGGGGAGCGAAGAAAGGGATTAAACGCAAGTAACATGCTCAAAGCGGCAACACACCTAAGCAAGCAGATATATTGGCGTACATAAATTCCAATTTGCATTGTCCCAAATGGCGTGCTTTTAGGCGCGTACGCATATTAAATATTAATAACGAAGCAATGCATATCAGCATAAATTATATAAGGATTAATATGGTGTGCTTGCCACAACAAAAATGCGAAAGAATGAAGAAACTTTGCGAAAGCAAAAAAAAGCACAACAAAATTCAAAACGAAATGCTGCGTGAAGCGTTGAAAGAAAAGCAAGGCATGTTTGTAAACTCACCGGAATATGCGAGGAAAAGTTATTTCTTCCCTTTCGGCATACGTGCACATAAATCAATTTCGAATAAGTTACGCCACTTTTTAAATACAACCACATACACAAGTAGAAACGCAGCGCACAAATTGCGCAGCTTGAAACGCCGATTGGATTCAGTAACCTTGTAGGTTGTTAGCGATGCCGATGTTATGGCTGCAACAGCCTAAATTTGTATTAATTTTGGATACTCGAAATTCGAAAGAAAAGCAACCAACTTTACCAAAACAAAAGAAAAAGACGTTGAAAGTATAATTTCCGCGCTTTAAGTTGGAGTACTACAAATTCCTCATGAACTTTGTAGACAAAACAAAAGAATACTTATAAATCATTGCTATAATGACAGAAATATAATTTTATGTTG
Organism: Bactrocera zonata; assembly: GCA_037783105.1. NCBI lineage: Eukaryota > Metazoa > Arthropoda > Insecta > Diptera > Tephritidae > Bactrocera > Bactrocera zonata. Next base: position 264,703 of record JBAWJQ010003829.1, on the reverse strand, counting down.
GGTAATGCCGATCTGGGTATTTGTGTCCTACAGCCTTATAAATCTGCTGAGTTCACTTGAGAGAGAGAGAGAGCGAGTGACTATTTACTTATAAAATCATGGATTTCACGGAGGAGTGCCATTTTATTTCCATCAAATTCTGATTTATTCTCATCCATATGCAAAACTACTAACAACAGCAGCATTCGCGTGTGAAAATAATAATTGACTGCAGTGACAACTCTTTCCAAGTTTTACGTTGTTTCAACTGGCGTGGCCATGGCAATGTTGATGCCGCCCTTGGCGGGTGATTAACGGTGGCAGTGATGTGCACTGATATGACTTTTTCATTTGACTGCATGCATTGACATTGTTTGCCATCATTGACTTTGATCTATTGACGCGCTTGACTCGGACTAAATACAAACCAAAACCAACAAAAGGGGAATTAACACTGATGAAGGCGTCCATTAAGCATCCCACAATGACACATGATTATCGGAATGCAGATTCATCATCATTAAATGGCACGCAGTGTGAGTCCTATACATCGAGCGAACGCCCTAATATTCTGTCTTTGACCTGGTCGGCGTGTCCGTTTTATTGCCGCTGCTGGGACATGGCCACATGTTGCGCCGGTTAGTCGCTTCAACGCTTTGTCTGTTCATTTAACTCGCTCGACTGCAGCGGTTCGTGGTTGGTGCGGCGTGGTGGAAAACACCCATGTCTGTGCGGCAGCTATCGATTTGGGTTTGAGTTTCGCTAATTGGCGCACTGATGGCGTTTCACCGCTGGCAGTTGCTGCCAAAGTGGGTGTGTGTGTCTCGATACGCCGTCTGTCTGGACAAGCTCATTTGCTTCATATTTGCTCTTGCCAGCGGGTCAAGTTTTATATTGATTTTGATTTATTTTGCCTCAATACGGTATTTCGTTAATGAATTGTCTTTCAATGGAATTTTATACTTTGAACTAATTTGTCTTATTTAATTAATTGGTAGGTCATTTAAGGTAAATATTTCCAATTGAAAAAATCTCACAAATATTCAATTTTATAGTAATAAGGTATATTTCTTAGGTGAAAAGCATTTTTCATGATAATGAGCAAAGATTTAGGTAATATGCATACTTAATAACAACAACATTATGACTATGCTTGAATGCTTAAATTGCTTTCGAAGATTTGAATGCACCACTTCGAAATTTCAGAACATTCCTGTTAAAGACTCGTCTGAAATGCAAGAAGAGCTTGCTTCAGCAGTGGGGGTCACCCGCCAAGTCAATTCCAAGTGACTACATGCGCTTGGAATGATTCAGAAACAAGGAATTTGGGTTCTTTCAAACCTTAATATCAGGAGAGAAACGAAAAACTGATTCTGCTGCATGCCATTGCGCGATCTCACGTTGCTAAACCCGTTAAAACCTATCTGGAAACGCTTAAATGGGCAGTACTACCCGCTATATTCCCAGCTATTGTACCGTCCGTTTATTTTTTGTTCCGTGCGATGGCACATGGTCTGGCTCAGTCGCAGTTCCACTCACGAGATGACATCGCATGATTTAGTGTAACCACTTCTGTACAATTAAATTGCATTTTCATAAAAAAACAGCGAGAACTTTCTTGTGCACCTAATACTTAAATTAATATTTAATATATTATTAATTTTTGTTGTGAAATTTTAATTATTTTTGAATTTTTTATATAACATTTCTCATATAAATTGTGTAATAAAATAAATACACCCGCATACGTACTATATATGATGTATATCCGTATATTTATAAATAAATGATAAATAAACTAATTAGTGTCTCTGGAATTAACGCTTTTGTCGAAAAGCTATTTTAAAACGTTTAGCACTTGTTGTTAGTTATTTTGCCAAAACTCTCTGCCTTTACTTTAGTAATCTTAGAGTAAGTGAGCGCAGTAAAAGCGCCAGCTCTCTCTTCATCCACTCTCTGTCTCTCTCTCTTAGCTTGTGAGTTATTTGCATTATGCCGTCGTTTGAGCAAGTGGTTCCATAGTGTAGCGGTTATCACGTCTGCTTTACACGCAGAAGGTCTCCAGTTCGATCCTGGATGGAACCAGTGCAAGATTTTTTTGGTATTTTTTTTATAAATTGAATTATTAAAATTTATAAATTAATATGAAATTATGTTACGCGCTAAATATTTTTCTCATTTATTACTAAAATTTTTAAAAATTAAAAAAATTGTTTATATAATTAATATTTATATTAACTTATTTTAGGGAGATTTATAATAATTGTAATAAAGAAATTAAATTTAAAAATATATTTTTAACTCATAACAAAAATAAGGGTTAGATTCTCTGTCGTCCTATGTTAAAATATTTTATGTTTAAGCTATGAAAACTGTCTTCATACATAACAACTTAGAGAAAAAATTGTCTCAAATTTAAATTAAAAAGTCTTACAATTTTTTGCCCGCATCGGTATATCTGTAATTATGACCTTGTATATGGGAGCCTGACAGCAAATTTAATTATTTAATCAGTTCGGCGTCGGACTAATGAGCATTATCTTCATCAGCGTCAACACCTCGCATCAAAGGTTACACACACACGTATACGTCCACAGACACCCACACAATCGTATTGTTTAATAGTCAAAAGCTGGTCACATAGTTCGTTGAAAGCCTTTACGCGCGATGCCTTGTGATACGATGATACGCGAGGTGTTTGAAAATGCCGTGCGAGTTCGCGAAATACAATTTATATTTCATTGAATTGTGAATATTTGGCTACATATGTACATATATACGTGAATATATTACACATTTGTGTGCATGCAAATTAAGAGAGACAATAGCTTTAGTATAGTGCTGCCACAGAATATCCCTTGACAAAGTTGGTTGCCGTGAAATGTCGGCGCATATAATTACAGTGTAATGCGACGACTTTACAGCTGGGAATTTGTTTATGCCTGACAGGAGTCAAAGATGCCTCAATCAAATTAAATAATGTGTGCGCATGTACAGCATTGTTGACAAAATTTGCAGAGGTAGGTTTTTTCGTCTAGCTTGACACTACAGCTGGAGTTGAGAGATGCCAAATTGATCAGCAGAGAAGTTGGCGAAATCGATTCAGAAATAATAACAACAATCTATTAGAGCCTTTTTAATGATTTTCGTAAATATTTTTATGGAATAAAAAATTAATATAATTTGTTGAAATTAACGAGGGAAGTCTTTAGTATTTAAGGATTAGAAACTAAAAATATTTATCATCGAAAATAACTTAATTATTTTTCAAAATATTTTCCTTATGATCTGTATACACTTTTGCATGAATTTGAACCAATTGTAGAAGCAACTTTGCAACCCTGACTGAGGTCACTCCAAAACATGCGTTCTGAGCTCATTAACTACTTCTTCTGAAGTCAAGTCAGGAGTATAGTGTGGATGACTCATCAAATCAAAGTTTTGAGTGCTCAAACTTGCAGATGTTTCAGTAGATGTGTGAGAGGTCGCATTGTCATGTTGAAGTGTGATCCATCTTCGGCGGTTGATTTTTCTGTTTTCTTGAAAGAATCCAGCTCTATCAAATGACAGTATGGGTGCGTTTGACTCGGTGTCCATTCTCGAGAAGAGAGCTGCCAATAGCTTCATTTCCACTATTTTCCACCGCTCCTGGGATATTTGTTTCAGCAGGTTACTGCGGTCTATAAAACGTTTTTTTGGCGTTTCGAAATCTTATTGGCCGTTGGATGTTGTCGGTTTTATATTTGCTTGGCTTCTTCTGGGACCCTCTCTTGTTGCCAGAGTTGGAACCCGCGATCGCTTGCATAAGAGAGCGAAGAAGTTCTTCTTTCTTTTCTGCGTTAATGCTTACTTTTCTTGTACAAGTCTTCAAACAGTGTGATACCTGTGTGCTTGAAAGCTGGTTTGGCAGTAGTACTACAACCACTGCAACCTGTTGACGTTGCAGATGAGATATGGCCGCTGGCGACACAGTTCATAATATCGTTGTGCCCGCCGGTGGTAGCAGCTTCGTCTCCCACCTACGTTCGGACCGACATTCAGTCCACTTCGTTCCTTTATTGTCCACCATGTTGAGCACCTTTTCAAGCCAAATTGTGTTGCTACTACTTTACACGACAGTGTAAATGCAAAAGCTCCCACAGTAGCGTGAATATGCTTGAAAATTGAATTTACCAAATTACCGTTAACGAATGAACAAATGACTTAGTCGGAATCGCTGACTTCTTCGCTAATTGACTTGCTGCTTGACTGAAGTGTCTGTGGCAAAACGTGCCCTACACACACATATACATATGTATATGCCTGGACAGACATATATGCGAACTCTTGAGGGACTAAGTGTTATTGTTGTTGTAATTACATACATTCACGCCGATGTGCACATATGTATATAAATTATGTCTGTCCAAGTGACCGCGTGCGGCGAGTGCCAAATGTCAGCAGCGACGCTTCGCCGTCAATTATCGAGTGTTGTAAACATACATACAAACACGTTTGCGGACGCTATTATGGGAGCGTTATTTTTACACGTGTACAGTGCTATATGTACACTTTTACACACACATACATAGGTGGTATGCGTGCATGTATGGGACAGTGTGTGTAGTGCCGTGCGGCAGCTGTGCCGTTTGCTGAAATTTGTCGCACCATTAAAGTTCGCCATTTACTGTTACGCATGCGAGTATCGCTGCAATATTGTTGTAATTGCAGCCATTGTTCTTATTGTTGTGTGAGAATTTTGCGTAATTTGCATTTTAAGTGAGTCAATTAAAACAGCGTTTTTTTTTTTTTTTTTTTTTTTTAATTTTTTTACTTTCCCCTGCTTTCTACGCAATTGTCAATTTAATTGAATGAAATTCATATTTTATACACTCTGTCTATTTACATATATATGGGCGTGTGTGTAGTAAAATAGCGACACGCAGGCAATATTTTTTTTTTCTCACTAATGAGCTGTCATTTACACACAATTTTCAATTTCGCTTCTATAAAATAATTTTAAATACAAATATCAACATCTGTTTGAAGGGGGTTTTGCTGAAAAAAAACTTTTTGAACTCTAATAATGAGATTAATTTAGAAGTTGTGGAAATCGTATTTTTAAAGCGCTTAGAGGCGAATATTACTCCCCTCACTACTTATATAACAGTTCAATTGAAAAGTTTCCGACCTACCACAATCGCATTTTTTTGGCCAAATTTGTTTTTAGTAAACACATTTACCTTCAAGGGTGATACACTGATTATTGCGAACACTCAACGATTTGTCATCTGCTTTAAAAGAGGCTTCAGTTTCGACGATCTCTTCATTCGACGAATATTTCATCCCAGCTGGCGGTGTTTTGATATTTGAGAGCAGGAAATAGTAGCTGAGAGCCAAATCTCGAGAATTCCCCGGGGGGCGAAAGCGATTCGAAGCCCAATTCTTGGATTTTCGCTATCGTTTTCACTGCCTTGCGACACGGTGCATTGTCCTGGTGAATGCGCACCTCCTTGTTCATTAACTTCGGCCGCTTTTTGGTGATTTCGTTCTTCAAACGGTCCAATAAGGGTAGTCGCTGTTGATGGTCTTTCTTTGGCAAGTTAGTCAATAAAATTATTCAGACCCCATAACCATGCCAGCGGACTGTTGTGTTTTTCCACGATTTCGGGTTTATCGTGTGCAGTCCACTCGGCTGATGGCTGGGATTAGAAAAGTTGTCATCGAGGCCATCAAGCTGTAAACACAGGAAACGTGTTGTTTCAACGGGATCTGACTATATGGAGAGGGGTGTCAGATGTGTAGGGTTAGCAAGGCATGCAAAGAGGTGGTTAGTGTCATGCGGAGAGTCATTGCACGCAGGTCATATATGTGATATGCTACAGTATCCAGAACGAAACCGTGCAAGGGTCACTCTCGATTCTCGCGGCAACTCGAGCTCGCCGTCTGTAATGATTGGGGTTTGACTCCAAGCACGCCATAGACAGACAAGGAGTCGGTGAAGGTGTTAATGGCATGGATAATATGATACGAGACTCTTTGATTCGAGAGAGATCTGTCAAAACTCGCATTTTTTATAGCATTTGCCAATGATGCCACTGCTGAAAAATATTAGATTGGCTATTTAATAAATTATACAAAACCCTAAATTAAACACTTTGAAAAAACATACATATATAAATGCTAAAATGAAAAAGCATTAATTAATTTACATAAACATTTATTTTGCCAAAATATGTTCGCACAGTTCAATGAAATTTCATTTCACACTAATTTCGTCAAGTAATTATAGCGGTTTACTTCTGGCATCCCGCCTTTTCTGAAATCAGCTGATCGAAATTCCCTGATCTCCTTCGCTGTCAAATAATCAGGGAACGCGTTTGAGAGAAAAATGAGAACCAATGCGAGGGTCTCGTATCATATTATCCATGTTAATAGCTCCACTGTGAATGGCGGTCAGTGCATGTCTGAAGTTTCTTCCATTCGAAGTCTGGTCGGCGTATTGTGTTATGTTCACGACGCTGTTGAGCAAGGACCTCTGGATGCTGCTGGGAGGACGTCCACTGCGCTAACCGTCTTCGGTGCTCATTTTGACACGTCTAAACTTAGCATACCAATCCTTGCTGATTGATTTTTCTGCCGCAGTGCCCGGAAACTCGTCATTAAGCCAAGTTTTTGCTTCATGTGTATTTTTTCACTTCAAAAAGCAATTTTTATTCATTTATTTTCACAATAACAAAAATTGCTTCACTTAAAATAACATTATTCCCAAGCTAAAAATCCTATAGCTGTTAAATTGCAAGCGCTTTTTGAAGCTTAGGGCTCACTAAAAAAAAATAACAAAAACTAAATAATAGTGAATTTGATGCCAGCGCCAGGCCGGGGACTTTTCAATTTACCTATTAGCATGCAAATCGGTTTTTGTTGAACTCAAATTTCACTTCAAATAATTCGCTAAATTTATCGCATTCAGTGCAATAGTTACATATGTATTTATTTTTGTAATTCCACGAACGCTAAATCGACCCTAATAAAGTAAACATAAATTAACGAAGCATACTCCTTAGTTAAACTAAAGTATTAATTGCCTTCACCCAACACATAGAACAAAACATCGAGCAGTTGCTTTGACGGGAAAAACAGTTGAAAATTAGTTTCGTTTAAAGTTGAGTTTAGAGTTTGAGAGACACCAAAAATGATGAACACTTAATGCGCATAATTGCTTAATTTTGTAGGAAAACTTTTCACGAACATTTCATAACGAACAGTCACTTAATTCGCTTTTAATCCACCGCTTGCGCCTACCACTCGGCTACTCGCCTCCTTCACTTTGTGGGAGCGCACGACATAATGATGTAATAAATACTCCCTTTCTGGTAATTAAACTGGGAAAGCCCAACCGTACTCGCCCGCAAAGCAAACATAAAACTTTAAAGCTTAATTTTCTATAGACACAGCCATTATGGAGAGTAAGTGCGTCGCTTTTTTGCTGTTGTTTTCGGAGAGTTTTTGCATTTGCAGACCACAAACAACAATTTGCAAGAGTAGAGCATAGCAAGAAAGTGGATGAGTGGCGACCTTCGTGCTCGTAAGTGAACTGCATATTAGTGTAATAAAAGTATATTTATGCAAACATTTTAATCCGTTTTTAATGAAAAGCAAACACTAACATTAGAGAGCATAATGATTTTGTGAGTGGCGAGAGAAGCAATTTCGAGATATAAGTTGGGAGCTGTGGCATGGGTTGCTGGATTATTGCGACAGGTCAAAAATTTAATGAATACTGAATGGGTGTGATGGAAAATCGTAAAATTGTGGTTATTAAGTATAAGGTAGTGTGTTGTAAGGTGGATGAATGGTTAGCATGATAAACTCAAATTTAAAATATTGGCAGATTTTATTTATGCGAAAATGAGAGATACCAGACATTCGCGATTTGACTAGTTTCTGCAAATATTATAGCGTTCTCTTGGATAATAATCTATGCCGAATTTTGTGAATATATCTTGACAAATAAAAAAGTTTTCTATACAAGGACTCGATTTTGATTGTCCAGTTTGTATGACAGCTATATAATATAGTAGTCCAATCTGAAAAATTTCTGCAAATATTTTAGAGTTACTTTGAAAAATAGTTCATGCAAAATTTTGTGAAGATCTCTTGCCAAACAAAAAAGTTTTCTATACAAATACTCGAATTTGATTGGCCAGTTTGTATGACAGCTATATGATATAGTAGTCCGATCTGAAAAATTTCTTCAAATATTTTAGAGCTACTTTGAAAAATAGTTCATGCAAAATTTTGTGAAGATCTCTTGCCAAATAAAAAAGTTTTCTATACAAGGACTCGATTTTGATTGTCCAGTTTGTATGATAGCTATACGATATAGTAGTCCAATCTGAAAAATTTCTTCAAATATTTTAGAACTACTTTGAAAAATAATTCATGCCAAGTTTTATGAAGATCTCTTGCCAAACAAAAAAGTTTTCTATACAAAAACTCGATTTTGATCGATAAGTTTGTATGGCGGCTATATGATATAGTAGTCCGATGTGAGCAATTTCTTCAGATATATTAATTTTGCTTTATATATTAATCTATGTCAAGTTTTGTGAAGATATCTCGTCAAACAAAAAAGTTTTCCATACAAAAACTTGATTTTGATCGATAAATTTGCATGACAGCTGTATGCTTTATTGGTCCGATATCGGCGATTTCGACACATGAGCAGCTTCTTGGTGAGAAAATAATGTATTTAACGAATAAAGTGGGTTTGAGATTTACATACCTAAACAGCAAATAACATACAAGTCACACACTTCAAACTGATATGCTTTGAGAATGTGGACCCGCACGAAGTTCACAGATTCCAGCTACACACAAGGGTCAGCCACAATTACCTCGCTGCTGACGCTAATGCAAATGAAATGAAAAAAAGACGAAAAAACAAATTGGGGAAATGTCTAAAACAAAATGATAATAAGTAAACAGCAACGAAGATGATGACAAGTGTGAAGCCCCACAGCAGCAAATGGGCAACCGCAAAACGCAAAGGAATAGAAAGTTATGCCATTTATAAAGTAATAAAACTTTTTCAAGCAGTATTTTCTCCAACTAAAGACCAACATTTGCGCAAGCCAGCAATGCGAGCAGTGCAAACACTCATATGTGAACTTCAAAATGACGGTCAAAATGTCAATGTCAAGAAGCTGCCATTCGAGGGCATTGCGAAAGCGTCAAAGATAGCTGAGCCCAAAGCGTGCAGACCGTGGGTGAGCAATGTGTGCGTGTACTGTACATTACGGTAGTTAACCAGGCTTACATAACTTTAGCGTTGCTGCTTGTCAATATATTGCGCCTTAAAGGGTTGTCATTTCACTCAACTTCCGCGCGTGACAGATTTAGACGTGACAAGTTGATTGGAAAAGTTGCGCGCGCTCAAGCATCTACATACCGCTGCATATATGTATATTGCCGCAAGGATTATCTAGAGGTTTGTCGGTTTGGCGGCACTACCCCGACGGCGTTAAAGCGGAAGTGACGCTTCAACGCCAAACACTGAAACAACGGAGGCGTATGCGCTTTCCGTTATTAAGAAATTCACTGCCATACTATACCTACGCCTTTAATGTGGTTGTTATTGCTATTTGGCCGCATGTTGTCGCCGCCATTCACCAACACATTGCAAGCATTTCTTGCAACTCATATTTGATTTTTTGTTGGTGTTTGTTATTTCTTGGCGTCCGCAACTGTTCTTGACAGCGAAATAAAGCGTTTGGCAGACTTCTGTGCTGTAATTGCAACAACAATGCCGCTTGATTGTTGTTTGGCAGCGTGGTGGCATGGGTGCGTACCGACGTTGCTACATTGTTCAATGACGCGGGGTCATAGATGTCACATGTGTGTCAAAACTTTTGTGTGCGCGTAATTGGAAATGTGACAAAGTTGAATAGCTGGAAAATGCAATTCACTTCGATACTGAAGGTCGCTTATGAAATGAGTGAAAGCGGTGGCGTTAGTGCAGAGAGGTTATATTTAAAAAGAAAGCAGCTTATGGCTGTGCAGCAAGGGCACTGATTCTAAGTAATAAAGAAGGAATTTAATTTGATAATGTGAAATCCTTGTGTGTGTGAGGCACGAATTAAGGTAATTACAAGCGACGATTTCAACTCTATTTGCATTGTGGTTAAGTATAACTGTTTCTGCAATATGCAGTTCAACAAAACCCTAGCTTTAATAGATTGTACGCTGCCTTTGAGACCGAAATATTGGGTAGTCGAAAAAGTCTTTTCGTATTTTGTCAATAGATGTCGTTGCAATCGTATATCTCCAGTGCTATCAATTACATTGTGTTATACCATTTAGTGTTGGAAAGATGATATTTTAAGCATCATTTAACCAGAAAAAAATTACATTCGGGGAAGTTGAAAAAAGGTTACAGTTGTTCAAAAATGAGTAAAAACAATGAAATTTGTAAAGTTTACGGAGACGATGCCGTATCAAAACAATGGTTCGCTCGCTTCCGTTCTGGAAATTTCGATGTGAAAGATGCATCTCGCTCTGGTCGAAAAATTCGATGAAATTATGAAAAAGATTAATCAGGACCGTCACATAAACAGCCATGACATCGCTAAGGAAGTTAACATTCACCATCAAATGGTTTTGAATCATTTAAAAAAGGCTGGCTACAAAAAGAAGCTCGATGTTAAGGTACCACATGAATAGTCTGTGAAAAATATATTGGACCGAATCTCCGATTCTTTGTTGAAATGAAATGAAATCGCACAATTTCTGAAGCGAATGATAACAGGAGACGAAGAGGAGAGTGGATCAAATACGACAATAATGTGCGAAAAATGTCATGGTCCAAGCGTGGTGAAGCTCATCAAATGGTCGCAGAGCCAGAATTGACGCCACGAAAGGCTATGCTGAGTGTTTGGTGGAATTGGAAAGGAATCATCCACAATGAGCTGCTCCAGCCTGGTCGAATGATTGATTCTACATCATCGACTCCCTTCCCGTGAATGGCATTCTTGGAGTCAAACCACCACCTATTGCAGACGAGAAGCTTCAGTTGCCGCGAGAAACGCGAGTGACACTAGCGCAACTTCGTTCTGGATACTGTAGCAGGTTAAACTCCTACTTATCCAGAATCGACCCCGACATACCCAATGTATGTCCTGCATGCAACGAGTCTCCGCATGACACTGGCCACCTCTTTGCATGCCCTACAAACCCTACCCATTTAACACCCCCCTCCCTTTGGTCCGACCCCGTCGAAACACAAGTAACCCTCACCATCCTAACGGGGATTAGATAACCGTTAACAACAACAACAACAACAACTGATTCTACATTTTACAGTCAACAACTGATGAGATTGAAGCAAGCAAACGAAAATAAAGTTCATATGAAAAAAAATAAGGTTTAGAAATCTTAATAAATTAAATTAAGCCCGACTATTCTCACAATATTTGGGAGTTAAAAAATTTATCCTAAAACCCACACAAAAAAATTCTAGTACGTACATAACTTATGGTTGTCATATTGAGTGAGGGAGGGCACCACTGCGTATGAGTAACAATTTAGGCAGTCGATCGAAGCTTTCACAGCCGTTGTCTACAACGACAGACAGCTAATGCAAGAAACACATTGAAAGCAACCTTACTATTTGCTTAATGGATGCAAGCATGTGCCTATGTCTGTGTGCTGTGAACCGAGAGCACTTTTGGCACGCATAAATCCATCAGGCGTGAAAGTCCCAATAGCAAAAATTGCAATAAGAAAAAAACAGAATAAGGAGCAGGCGAAAGGTAAGAGAAAGGCAAACTAGTAAAAGTAACACTTCAAAAATTACATATATACATATATGTCTGTGTGAGTATGAGTGAATGTAGAGCATTTTTTTATTTGTGTGTCAATCTAATGTATGTTTGTGTGTCGAAATAATTGCTGCCCGGGGCGTGCTTCGCCAGCGGTGGGCGGAAGCGCAAACTTTTCAAATTTTCTAATCGAAACAAATTGAATTACATGTCGTCGTTGACTAGCTTGGCTGGCTGCGCACACATTTCCACACACACACACACTTACATATGCATGCATTGAAGGTCGATAAAAGCGAAGCGAGTCCGCATTTCCTCTTGGTTGTTATTTTTTTACATTGAATGGCGGCTGGCGGCTGACAGCTGTGACTGTCTGCTCGCCTGACTGCTTGCCTATCGAAAGCGTCGACGTCGCTACGGAGTTGTAACTTCCACAGCAGAATGCAAAACGAGTGCCAAACCAACATGCAATACTTGGATGTAGGCGGCGGATTAAAGGAGGAGCATGGCGATAAGGTGCAGTGAAGTGTGTAAAAAGGACATTCAGCTTGAAAAGGCGCAAATGTGGCTACCATTGACGCAGGTTGTCCTACATGAAGGATGCGCAAAATAAAAAAGAAATTATTGGCTGGCAGGAAAAGTGAGAAAATTGAAAAAATGGCAGGAAATAAAGGAGAAAAATGATGAAAAAAAATTCTAAAAGTGAAAAAGTTACCGGTTTGCATGTGCCTATATACATATAGCTGCTTGTAGGATATGGGAGGCTCTGTTAGGCGTCGACTTGTGCTAAGCCGCCTTATTTGACAAATAACAGCCATGCAAGTGGCAATATCCTTTGACATATCCATTGTGCCGTAGTAGTAGGTGGAGCGCCCGCATACGACGTATACACGCGCATTGAACTATGAAAACCCATAAGCTTAACAGCAAACGCACTGAAAGTTGACAAAAGTGGGATCAGAAAGTAAGCGACGTCTTGTCAATGTCGACACAAAGGCAAACATACATATGTACTGCATGATTAGTTAAGGACAGGGAAAAGGTATGGCAGTTAGGCAAGTAGAGGATCCAACAATTCTGAAATTCATGAACATAGGCACACACACACGCACATTTCATGCGCTTTAACTCATGCCTGCCAATTTGTGTTTATTTATGTTGCCTAGTTGTGGGTACACTAGCTGTTAGCCAAGTAAGTAGCATGCTGACATAAGCGCTTGGAAGCTAATTACCATTTTGATTGCAGTCGCCTAAATACTGTTTTGTGCTTCGTCGATATAAAGAAGCTATAACACTTTTTGATTCTCAACACATTTCACTCACGTTAGCGTTTGTAAAGTTCTAGTCTTTAGCGAACTGCATACAATTTATTCTTTTTCATTTTGCTTCACTTTCTCACTGGGTAACTGCTTGACAACTGCAAGCATTTGTGTGTCACCGCTTGCGTGGACCTCTTGCTAAGTGGGGCGCCAGCAGCTGCGCAGTTGAATGCGAATGCATTCCAATCGCTTTGACTGACACTATTGGGACGACACGAGTTCAAGGTGTGCTTACCACCTCACTTCCTTAACACCTTGCTGTCAGTCTGAGTTTTTGAAAAGAAAGTTGTCACTGTCAATATGTTGGGTTGCATGTGTTGGAAAAGTAGCTGCTGCCAGTAACACAGGCGTCTGTGTGTGTGTATTGTGCCGGAGCATTATGTTGACAGCTGAAAGTGAAGCATAGAAAAGAGTTAAGGATGCTAATAATAAAATATCGGGAAAACGGATTTACTTTATGAGAAAAGTGAAAAAGTTAACTTGACGCGACTTCATTGCATTATGAAATAATAATAATCTGAGTTTGAGGAAGGTTTGGTTTATTTTCATAGCAAGCAAATATGTATATGGGAGTCGACAAAGTCTTCGTATTTCGTATTTTGTCAATAGATGTCGTTGCAGTCGTATAGCATATCTCCAGTGCTACTAATCGCATTGTGTCATACCATATAGTGTTGGAAAGGTGAGATTTTAAGCTTCATTTAACCAAACAAAATTAATTCGTGAAAAAAAGTTACAGCTGTTGAAAAATGTGCGAAAATAATGAAGAAATCCGCTATATTTTGAAATTTTTGTATAAAAAAGGGAAGAATGCCACGCAAGCCACCAATGAAATTTGTGAAGTTTACGGAGACCATGCCGTATCAATTCGTGTAACACAACAATGGTTCGCACGCTTCCGTTCTGGAAATTTCGATGTGAAAGATGTACTTCGCTCCGATCAACCTATCGTTGAAAAAGTCGATGAAATTATGGAAACGATTGATCAGGACCATCAAATAAGAAGTTATGACATCGCTAAGAAACTTGGCATCCATTATCAAACGGTTTTGAACCATTTGTAAAAGCCTGGCTACAAAAAGAAGCTCGACGTTTGGACACCACATGAATTGTCGGTGGAAAATTTAATGGACCGAATTGACATCTGCGATTCTTTGCTGAAACGAAATGAAATCGAACCATTTCTGAAGCGAATGATAACAGAAGACGAAAGATGGATCAAATACGACAATAATGTTCGAAAAAGATCATGGTCTAAGCGTGTTGAAGCTCAGCAAATGAACGCAAAGCCAGGATTGACGCTTCGAAAGGTTATGTTGAGTGTTTGCTGGGATTGGAAAGGAATCATCCGCTATGAGCTGCTCCAGCCTGGTCGAACGATTGATTCTACATTTTACTATCAACAACTGGTGAAATTGAAGCAAGGAATCGAAAAAGGCGGACTCAACTGATCAACGGAAAGGGCTTCGCCTTCCATTAGGACATTATGCCACACACATCTTTGATGACTCGATGAAGACTGGGAGATATTGGCTGGGAAGTGTTGATGCATCCATCATATAGCCCTGACCTTGCGCCATCGGACTGCCATTTGTTTCGGTTAATGCAGAACTCCCTTAATGAAGTAAAGTTGTCTTCAAAAGAAGATTGTGAAAATTACTTGTCGCAGTTTTTCGCCGCGAAACCAGAAAAGTTTTATACTGATGGAATATTGCCTCTAGCGGAAAAATGGCAAAAATGGTGAACCGAAATGGTATATATTCGGTTTATTAAAGCTCATTATAAATATAAAAAAAGATAAGTTGAAATTTGATTAAAAATACGAAAAGACTTTTTCGACTACCCAATAGTTCATAGTAAAGGTTTGGAATTTGGAATTGTGGTTAACTTTATGCCAGATAAAACAGGCAATAGTTGAGATAATTTAATGAAATTTATTGACATTTACCTTTCTGTATAAGCTAATGATGTCCCAGAATAGTTAAAAAGTCTAAAGAAGCCAGAAATCCTCACCAAACCCCGTTTCACAAATACGCCAAAGTGTTCGTTAATAGAAATTAATTGCAATATATTCGCTGTTACAACTGTTCAACCATATTATGCGATTGACTTGTGGCATAATTAATTCTTGTACGAGTGTCAAAGCGAAGGCGGACATGACAAATTGAAAACGATTTCCTTGAAAATCTGCGATAATGAGTAATTCCACTAATTACTCAACTAACACCGTTATTAGTGCAGATCATGAGATATTTAGCGTAACCTGCATGTAACCTGCAATATATATGTAGGTACACGTGTATGAAGAAGCTAACTGGTACGCGCTTAAACGATACATAACCTTCAACAACTTCCGTGTAACACTTACTTAGCTTACACTCGGGCAGAAGGGGAAGGATTAAAATTTATGAATAGCATTTGGTTGAGTGTGGGGAGCTGCTAAAACGCGCGTTTAAGTGCTTCCGACAGCGACGTAGGAGATTTGTTGCAATATCGAAAGAGCACAATTCTAAGAAATATTGGTGCTAACTATGGTGAGTATATACAAGGTCTGTCGCAAAAGAAACAGAACTTTTTAAATATAACTGTTTCTGGTGGCGGCACCTATTGGTGGGTATATGAAATGAAAAGTTCGATCTCTTCCTGACATTTCGTAAAAATTTTAAGACAATTGGTTAACTACAATCGATGTTGTCGACCAAAAAGTGACAGCAGCTTTTGGTTATCGGTCGTAAAATGCATTTTGAACAAAGAACAAATGTTAAATTTTGTTTCAAACTAGGGAAAACGTTTACTGAAACATTTAAAATGATGAAAAAAGTTTATGGTGATCAGTGCCTTTCCCGTAGTAATGTGCATGAATGGTTTAAGCGATTCCAAGAAGGTCGTGAGGACCTCTGTGACGATCAGAAGTCGGGGCGGCCAAAATCAGTGATTACCCAAAACAATAATGAAAAAGTGCAGGGATTTATTAAGAATGAGCCGAAATCTTCTTTGCGTTACATGGATATGGAGTTAAATATCACCAAAGACTCCATTCATCACATTTTCATAGATAAATTGGGTCTACGGAAGATGTGCTCTAAGTTTGTTCCACACAAATTGACTGAAGAGCAAAAATTGCTACAAATCCGACATAAACTATAAATATTCGATTGTGACTGGTGGTGAAACGTGGTGCTTTCAATATGATCCCGAAACCAAACGTCAAAATGCCGAATGGAAGCATCCAGACGAGCCATCATCGAAAAAAAGTCGTCTTCAGAAGTCAAAAATTAAGACAATGCTGATTTGTTTTTACAATTCCGAGGGTATTGTACACCCACAGTTCGTCCCACCTGGCCAAACGATTAATACTGTGTTTTACCTTGGTGTTATGAAGCGTCTTTTGTCACGCATTCGTCGTGCTCGACCACCATACCGTGAGGCAGGGTCCTGGCGCCTGTAGCACGAAAATGCGCCGTGTCATCGGTCGACGCTTGTCACTGATTTTTTGAAAAAAAGCTCCATATTAACCATTAATCACTCACCCTACTCACCTGATCTGGCACCATGTGATTTTTACCTATTTGGAAAACTTCATTTGCCCATGAAAGGACACTGGTTTCAGGACATTTCAGCTATCCACAAGGCGACGACCGATATTCTCAAGAGCATTCCGAAAAATGACCTTAAACACTTATTTGAAATGCTACATTGACCGGGCTAAACGCTGTATCGAAGCACAAGGGAACTAATTTGAATAAAAAAATATAGCTTTTGAAAAGTATTAATTTTTTGTTGTTTTTTAACAGTCCTGTTTCTTTTGCGACAGACCTTGTACAAATAAATAAAGTGGGTGCTTAACGTTAAAAGAGTTAAGTGACGATACCAGCTAATAAGTCAAAACTGGTAGAGGTGAAAGAGTGAGGAAGTGAAGTAAATCATGCAGGAAAAGTGAACGTAAAGTAAGCAAGAAAACAAAGAGAGAGCAAAATAGAAGCAGCTTGTTGGGTGAAGTGGTGCACAAGTTAAAGTAATTAAACAAGTTTCGGATGAAACAAGAAAGAAGGTTACTTTTGCATTTTACATTGCAGCTAAAGTACCATTCACAGATACATCTTTTTTATAGCATAAATTTGTATAAAAAGGTCTTTACCTAAATTTTGTTCGAGCAGTTTCTATTGCAGCTATATGTTATAATAGCCCGATCTCAATATTATAAAGTTGTTTTGTATAAAGTTGTTTTGTATAATACCACGTTTCAAATTTCGTGAAGATTTCTTTATATAGACAAGTTTTCCATACAAGTACTTGAGTTCGATTGTTCAGTTTGTATGGCAGCTATATGCTATAGTAGCGTAATCGAAACAATTTCTTTAGAGATTGTATCGTCTTTTTGAATAAGTTTCGGTGTAAAGTTTTGTGGAGATATCTCTTCAAATACAAAAGTTGTCTATACAACGACTGGATTTTGACTGATCGATTTATATGACAGCTATATGTTAAAGTAGCCCGATTTCAACAATATGTTAGGACATTATATAGTTTTTTCGGATAATATTCTGTGCCGAATTTCATGAAGTTATCTCTTTAAATACACAACTTTTTCTTACAAAGAGGGTTATTTGATCGTTCAGTTTGTATGGCAGCTATATGTTATAGTGAACCGATTGCGATTGTTTCGATAAAAAAATATAGATAAAAAACAGAAATCAAATTTTGGGCAGTTTTTGGAGTTTTATTTAAAAAAAAAGAAACAAAAAAATTTTTACTATCCATTTTTTTTATGGTGTTTTTATTAATATCTTAAAAATACAGAAAAAAAATTTTACAAAAAAATATTAAAAAATTAAATAATTAGAGGGGCGGGGAGAGACAGGTGTAAAAAAAAAATGGCGCATTCTGGTGACATTGATTCTGACTCTCCTGGTGGTCTGAAAAAAAAAAAAATCAAAATAAATTCTTAATCAATAAGGATGCTGTTATAGTCCGGGAACACGAAAAAGATTTTTTTTGAAAAATGGCGACTGCCTGAAAATAAAAATTATTTTTTACGCTGTTTTTTGAAATTCCTGAATTTTTTTAAAATATTAAAAACAAAAATTTTGACACGATGTTGGTAAGAACGATAAAGGATTATATAAAGAAGGTTCACACAAAATTTCAAGTAAATCGGTTGTATAGAACTTAAGATAATGCCGGTACCGTGTGAACAAAAGTAGTTTCGAGAAAAACGCGTTTAAAGTTTAGGAGACAATTCTAGTGAACACGGACGCCACTTCACAAAATCGGCTGTCTCTCAGAAAACAAGTCGAATTTTGAAAAGTCCTTCCAAGGTCATATTTTTGAAAGTCTAAACTTTAAATAAATAAAAAAAAAATCGAATTTTTCAAAATTCTAGAGTATGATACCCCCTTAACAATATTTCAGAAAGCGTTTACAACCAGCGGCAATAAATCACCAAAGCTCACCGTAGTACTCCAAGGTGTTTGTATTTTATAGATACAATTATTTTAATCATCCAAAAATCTTGTATTTTATATTTACAATTATTTTAATCATCCAAAAATCGATATCTCTCCGATGTTTCTCCTTTTGTTTTCAACTTTTCTTTCTCACAACTTTTAACACACCAAAATTATGTGAAGTCAATTTAAAACTTTTACTGAAAATGAAATTCATTTCATTTTGCGCTTGTTGTTTTCACCGCGCTCCTTCACACTTAACCGTTTCTCGTAAGATTTCTGAGATTGATTTCAGAAATTGCAGTGATAATGGTCTCCTTACAAAGTTCAGCGGCGCATAAAATATGCTCTGCGTTTCCCGGACATGTCGCAGTTATACGAACACACACACACACACACACGTACATATAATATATTTGTGTGCGTGATTCTTGTTAGTTCGTTTTGTTGTTGACACTGTTGCCCCAACGCATGGGGCGTAAAGTAAATAATCGAAAAACTAGAACTTCTTTCAGTGAACTATTTTTGCTTTTACAAAAACTTTTTCGATTTAGCAGCAGTGTTGTGGTGCCGACAAATGCATACACACTGTTGTGTTTATGTGGCATTGCGAAAGGACCGCCGAGTAAAATGTGCACAGTTGTCAGTGAAATGCGAAAAAAGTTGGCAGTGAAATAGAAAATTTATAGAAAAATATATGTTGGCTTGTAGAAGTATGTGTATGTGTAGGAGCTATGGAGAATACTGAAACCAGCGTGGTTACTATGCCTCCCTCGTTCTGACGCTGCGGATGTGTTGTCGATAGTGAAAGCGCTTTTCCGCATAAAGCTGCCTGAACTAGGTTTCTTGTGATAAATACGGGGTGTTTAATATACTAAAGCATGCCACCTAAAATGGAAAACAACGTATCATCAAAAGAATCAAAATTGAGTTTTTTATTGCTTACGTTGCACTAGATAATATTATATATGTATAATCGTAAAATTCCAAGCTTCCGCTCTCAGTTATAACCAATATATAACCAATAAATAACCAATAAATAACCATTTTATAGCCAAAACTCAAATTTTGCTTCAATATGAGTGGTTTTTATAATGACGTTTTTCCTTCGTCTAAAAACTTATGAAAGTGATGTTATGCAATTTTGAATTTTAGTTGACGATTTGTAGGTTTTCGCAGGTTGTGTAACATGCAGATTATGTTCTCGGGAAAAAATTTATATATAATATATAAATATTTATATATAATTTTTTCCTTCAACATGTCTCAAAGCGTTTCCAGATAGCAGCTCTGTCTGGCACAACGTTCAGTTGTGTCTTTGTTTTTATTGTTGGTTAAGTTTACATGCACAAAAACAATAAAAAGTGCAACTGTGGAAATTGTCTTATAAAATGCCTTTAATGCTTACTTGAG
Source organism: Bactrocera zonata (assembly GCA_037783105.1). Taxonomy (NCBI): domain Eukaryota; kingdom Metazoa; phylum Arthropoda; class Insecta; order Diptera; family Tephritidae; genus Bactrocera; species Bactrocera zonata. Next base: position 244,744 of record JBAWJQ010003829.1, on the reverse strand, counting down.
TGCAATGCTTAGTCAGCAGAAAATTGTTTATGGTTGTAATGTCTTTATTATTATTGTTGTATTTTAATAAATGCTTGATGCGCTCTTTGCTAACAGCAAGCAAAGATGAATGCCATTCGCTTTTGCGGTGACAAGAAGTGAATGCAAATGTTTGGCTTTGTAGTGCGTAGGCTTCAAGGATGCAAAAGTTAAGTGAACAGAGATATTATATTCAGAAAGCAGTAGACTCTAATTATATTGCAGCTGAGTAAGAGGAGCTTTATAGAATTATTCGTATTTTAACACATTTCCACAAAACCCTAACCTCAAAAAAAAAAAATAACAGATAAATTGAAAAGTCACCGGCCTACCTTAGTAATTATAACATATTTTTTTTTGGAAAAACTCTTTTTTTAACTCACCATAGTGCCCTTCAAGGAGGATACACTGATTATAATGACCCTCAAACTTTTCGATAAAATTTTTCTAATATGATTTGTCCTTTGCTTCAAAATACCTCTGCCCAAAAAATAAGGTGACATTGTATTTATTTTGAAAATTTTTTATTAATTCTTCCAAATCAATTTCATCCGCTTCAAAGTAATCCCCTCCCGGTGCAAAGCACTTATGCCAACGGATTTTCCAATCTTCGAAGCACTGGTTGTGATCACTTTCCGGGATGGCCTTCAGTTCCGTCTTCGCTGCGGCTTGAATCTCCTCTATCGTATAAAAACGCGGTCCCCGGAACGGTCTTTTGAGCTTGGTCAACAGCCAGAAGTCGCACGGCGCCAGATCAGGTGAATACGGTGGTTGCGGAGCGATATGGGTTGTGTTTTTGGCGAAATGATCACGAATTACGAGGGCAGTACGGGATGGTGCATTATCGTGGTGTAAAAACCAAGAATTGTCTTTCCACAATTCCGGCCTTTTTAGGCGGATAGCGTTACGCAAACGACGCATGACGTTCAAATAATATTCTTTGTTGACTGTTTGACCGGTTGGAAGGAATTCATAATGCACAACACCACGACAATCGAAGAAAACAGTCAACATGACCTTGATTTTTGAGCGATTTTGGCGCGATTTTTTTGGTCTCGGTTCTCTTTTGGCACGATAGTCGCTCGATTGATCGGTTGTGTCGGGGTCGTAAGCATAGATTCAAGTCTCATCGCCAGTTATAATGCATTTCATGACACCCTGGTAGTCGGAAAGCATCGTTTCACACACTTCAACGCGACGCCTTTTTTCTAAAAAAATTCAATGTTTTCGGTACCAGTTGAGATTTGACGCGCCTGAGGCGCAAACAATCCTTCAAAATGGTATTGGCTGAGCCTTTTGATATGCCAACTTCATCAGCAAGGGCTCTAATTGTCAATCGACGGTTTTCAACACCAAATCTTTGATTTGTTGAACGTGAGCTTCGTCGGTTGAGGTTGTTGGTTGCCCTGGACGCTCTTCGTCTTCGACACGTTCACGGCTGGCTTGTAACTCATTATACCACTTGTAAACAATTTTTTTTAGACATAGCCTCATCACCAAAGGCTTTCTGCACCATCCTCAACGTATTCGCAGCAGAAAATAGATTCCGTAAACAAAATTTAATGCAAATTCTTTGCTCAACAAATTTCGACATCGCAAAAAACGAAAAACTCACTTTTAGCAGTTCACAAAACGACACGTATCTCAAACACTAATAAATATTTTTACATGAAATTTGACATAAATGTGACTGACAGTACTACCAACCTAAAAAAAAAAATAATTCTCCAAATCCTTCAACGCGCGCAGTTTAAATTCACCTTATTTTTTAGGCACAGTAGTATGAATTCGTTTCGGTGATCACCTCGTCATTCGACGAAAATTTCTTCCCAGCGAGCAGTTTTTTGAGATTTGAGAACAGGAAATAGTCTTTGAGAGCCAGATCTATAGAATTGCAGTGGGTGTGGAAATAATTCGAATTCCAATTCATGGATTTTCGCCATCGTTTTTGCTGACCTGTGACAAGGTGCATAGTCTTGATGAAACACGACTTCAAACGGACCAATAATGCTATGGAATAGTCACTGTTGATGGTCCTTCTTTTTTTCAGATAATCATTAAAAGTTAATCCACATGCATCCCAAAATACAGGCATGCCAGTCGACTGTAGCTTTTTACATCCTTTGGAGCGAGTTCATCACGTGCAGTCCACTTGGATGACTGCCAATTGGACTTCGCAGTGAAATGATGAAGCCATGTTTCATTAATTGTTATATTAAAGTGTCTGCTATCTCGAACAACTTCACTTTACGGTCAGTCCAAAACTTTTGTGTGGACTTTTTTGATGTCTTCGTCGGTAACAACCTCTTTTAGGCGTCCACTGTGTTCACCGTCTTCGGTTCTCATTTAATAACGTCCAAGTTTAGCACACCAATTCTTGACTTTCGATGACTGAATAAAGAACATACGTGGTGTAATATATGTAGTCCTTTGTGAGGCCATATAAAAGTAGAACTCCTGTGTTCCAACTTCTAAATTAGCAAACGTTTAGTAGCCAATAAAAATTTGCAATTTTCCGTGAGATGTCTGACGGTATGCGCTTCCAAGTGATTAAGTGTTCTCCTTCTAAACGTGGGATAGTCAAGTCGACAGTCAAGTAGGAAGTGAGGAGTTGTTTCCACCTCATCTTATTCCAATAACTTTTGCAGATGGCGTTTAGTAGGATTCTCCCTAAAGCTAGGGAAAAGCTAGCCTTAGTGAGGACAAAGAGATCACTAATTCTCTTGCGAATGATCTTGGGTTAAAAGGCTTATGCGACAGCGTTTTTAACATAAATATATATCTTTTGGTAGAGTTAGGTTGCATTATGTTTTTCATTCGGCAAACATTTTTAACGGATATAATTTATCGATATCATTTTACTATTTATACTATATATCTCTGTATATTATTCAAAAATATATATTGTTTACTGAAATTTCTTCTACTTTCCTACTTACAGCACAGAGCATAGTAAAAATCTGCGAAGAGAAGCAATTTCAGTGCGCCAACGGTGCCTGCATACCCATCCGCTTCACCTGCGATGGCGAATCAGACTGCAGTGATCACAGCGATGAGCGCATCGCCAATTGCAAGTTTATAGGTGAGTGAGCAAAGTAATTCATATAATAATAATGTAATAAAGTGTGTGCTATGAGCGGCAAAATTGCATTGCAATTGCGCACATACTTATATAGGTATGTATGTGTGCTGTGATGAGGTGCAAAATGGTACATGACACATAACATTGCATTTACAAGCGCATAAACACATATATGTATATGTATGTGTGTGTGGAAGTCAAGTGATTTTGTAGCGTTGCGAAAAGTTAAGTCGCGAACTTGTTGCATTTTGTGTGCAGACACTGTAGCCTTCGAAGGCATTGCTGCTTGATTTTCAAGCAGAAGAATGGCAATGTTAAGAGGCTTTTAGTAAATTGTAGACAAGAGTGTGCATAAATGGCCTCAAAAGCAATTTAGAAACTGGAAATTTTAATTCCACTACACCGCTCTTTCATTTCCATAATTTCTCCAGAGTGAATGCAAGCATTTTGCTTGAAAAGAAGCTACCAAAAAAGTTGGATTGAAGAGACTGAAATGCCGCAATTATACATTTACCGCCTTTTGTGGCAAGGTTTTCCCTCAATTAGAGGTATTTTGTACGTTTCCGTTAAAAGCAGTAATTTCCCTGTAAATTCTCTGCCATACAATGTTAGGGACATGGAAATTGTAGCAGTTGCACGTGTGTGCAATTCCGGTTTTTAAGCAAATACAATGACATTAAGCGCTGTTGCACGGGCGCATTCACAATCGCTCGCCACAGAAACCACACAGCCACACAGGAGGATTACACAGACTCGTATAAAGGGCGGATGGTTAAACTGCCACACTGTTGGATTGGATTTTACATAATGTTGCAACGGAAAAAAATATATATTTGTTAAGTACGCAACAAAATGAGCAATATTTGCCGTCCGTACGAGAACACTATTAAGGAGCGACATGTTTTTAATTACCGACGCTTGAGAGCTTCACAGTCGAATATTTTCAGTACTGAAATTAAACTGTGGTTTTTATAGTTCCTGCTGTTGTTGTTGTAGCGAAATAATTCTGCTGAATTGACAGTCTTTGACGGAATAAAAAAAAAAATCCGAATCCGTTCCGGTTACTTAGACGCGACTATCGTGGGAAATCGACATTGTTAATAAACTGTGGTTATGGAGACCCAGGAAGAACTACACACACCATTTTAATGTCGCAGTAGCGAATAGTGGACAAATGGTTCTATGATCGACAATTCCAACGGTATGTATATGTGGACATATTCACCGACGGCTCAAAGGTTAAAACAGGAACAGCCGTTGACTGCCTCTGTAGTAATCCACACGCCGAAGATGGCATGATCACAATTCAGTTTTTCAAGCCGATATAGTTAGCACAAAAGAAGCCACCAAGTAGGCTTCTGCTCTAACCAGCAAGTGCTTAACCATATCTACTGGATAGAGAGACGGCAATTTTAGGCTCTCGTTGCGCTAACACTAAGTCTCACCGCCTTGGGTTATGCAAGCAGCCAATAACTAGACACTCAGTTGGTAACTCGGTTAATATCATCTGTGTACACAGTCAGATAAGGAAAAAAACATAACGAAAAGGTAGACGAGTTGGCTCGATCGGAGGCGGATGGAAACACTATTCCCATAAGCTGTCCCTAAATGGTCTGTTTCTTTAAAAGGTTGTTTGAAGCAATGGAACAATGGAACCTAGGGGAAGTGTCCAGGTCTTAGAACACTAGCAATACAGCGCATACCACACAATTATTTTGGGGTAGTGTTGATGGTGGATAGACAAAAACGCATATACTGCTAGGCAAAAGGGAAGTTAGCAATATTGTAGGGTTCATCACAGGTTATTTATTCTTAAGAGCAGTCTTTAATAAAATTAGAAAAGTTTACTTAGCGTAATGCAGAGCATGTGAGATGCTGAAACATTATCCTTGCGAATGCCCAGCCTTAAGTCGGATAGGACGGAATAAATTCCACGGATTCCAATGAATCAACTTAAAAGATATTGTGGCGCAATGATAGAAAAAGTAACGTGTTTTACCAAATCCACTGAGCTGCTGTATAAGGCTGTTTTTGGTTACCACCGGGGAGCACAATGGAACAAATAATGGTCTAAGTGTGTTGCTCTTGAGCCTCCCTTTTCGGCAGACCAACCAAGAACAACTATATAAAACATGCCGAAAATAACTTGATAGTTTTGGGATCATTTGTCAAGTAAATTTGAAAAATGTTGTGAGAAAACAGCCACTACACTGGAGAGACCTGCAACGTATATCGATTTAAGTTTAGTATGTTATTTTTAAAATTATAACCTATGGATAAACATATGTTGTTATTTCACACTAGATGTGCAGAACGAATAAAAAATTTGGCGTCTTTCATTTGAAGGCCATTTGTATATAGTAGTTAGATATAAAAGCGCCAAAAAAGCTTTATGTTACAAAAGTTGCAGCTCTATATTTTTTTGGAATTTCACGCTATGCTTGTCTCAGGAAGAATTTTGCTATTAATTATTACTTATTAAGACTGCGAGTAACATATGAAAGCGCTATAAGGAAGCTGTGTAAGCTTTTATATATATTCTCACTATGCATGTCTCTTGAAGAATTTTGTTAATAATTATTACTTATGAAAACTGCGAGTTACATATGAAAGCTCTATAAGGAAGCTGTGAAAGCTTTTATGTATATTCTCAATATGCATGTCTCTTGAAGAATTTTGTTAATAATTATTACTTATGAAAACTACGAGTAACATATGAAAGCTCTAAAAGGAAGCTGTGAAAGCTTTTATGTATATTCTCAATATGCATGTCTCTTGAAGAATTTTGTTAATAATTATTACTTATGAAAACTACGAGTAACATATGAAAGCTCTATAAGGAAGCTGTGAAAGCTTTTATGTATATTCTCAATATGCATGTCTCTTGAAGAATTTTGTTAATAATTATTACTTATGAAAACTACGAGTAACATATGAAAGCTCTATAAGGAAGCTGTGAAAGCTTTTATGTATTTTCTCACTATGCATGTCTCTTGAAGAATTTTGTTAATAATTATTACTTATGAAGACTGCGAGTAACATATGAAAGCTCTATAAGGAAGCTGTGAAAGCTTTTATGTATATTCTCACTATGCATGTCTCTTGAAGAATTTTGTTAATAATTATTACTTGTGAAAACTGTGAGTACCAAATGAAAGCTCTATAAGGAAGCTGTGAAAGCTTTATAAAAGTTTTAGCAACCAAGCTTTGATGAACTCCGCCAAAAAATACAAAAGCTTTCATTAAATTTCGAAAGTGCTTTAACATAGTTGAGAATCGATAAGCACTTCAAGCTTCCTTAAAAATTAATTAAAAAATAAATCAGTTATTGAAATTTTTTTTTGAAGAGCTTCTTTGCTTATGTTGTTATTTCAAGCAGAAACATAGTGTGCTCCTGTACAAACATAGAAACTTCCTTCATGCACATATAAGTATATATGTATATACACTTGGCTACGTATATGTATGTCATCGTTTAAGTCTCATATTTCGTATTCATGATTATTTGTTTTGCACTTTAAGCGTTGCAACAGCAATGACAATGTCACAGTTGTGTAGCTTCACAGGCGAGTGCACGAACAGGCGAGAATATGCAACCGCAGCGCATGCAATGTTCACCGAGTGTTGACATCTCTGCTTGCAGCTGTGCTATGTTTGTAGTGGCGCTTGCAGTTTAGTTTCAGTTGTGCAAACTGGAAAATCCTTAAAGATTACAATTTAATAAGATCTTCTCAAACTAGAAATACACATGTACATCGTCATACATACACATACATACATGTGTTTGCATATGTGTATAATGTGCAGAAGAGTTTAAGTCAATTTAAGTGATAACTGTACCAAAGTTATCAACTTATTTTGCTACGATTCGACAGTAAAAAGCAGCGCCTAGATCGAAAACAAGATCCCAGGTGTTCGAACTTATCGCCGCAGTTTGATATTTTTATAATATTTGCCGTCGTGAAGTCGCTTTTTGCGCTCAAAAATATTCACTTTTTCACTAATTTTTCTTGTTTGTTCAAAACGGCCCAAAATCGACTTCAGCTATTTTGCTTGTGACCACTGCTCTGCACATTGTGAAATGCAAGTTTACCATTCACACACCAAACACATCTGTTGCCGTGTCTGTCAGCGCGGTGAGAAGCCAAAGTTGAGTCTTCGCAAGGTAATCCCAGTATTGTTGGTGTTTGTTATGCTTATGAAGATTGGCAAAATTCCATTTCACAGATCGTACATGTGTATGTCCCGGTCATTTTGATTGCTATATGTATATAAGTAAATATGTATATACATATGTATCAGTGTACGTCTGGGTATGTGGTTTAATGTGGCTGCGTGATAGATAAAACTTTGCACCTGGCTATGCACACATTAGCACGTAGGAACGTTTATCACACACACACACAGACACACACTAGCACAAAAATCATGCATTTTGACCATAAACTGCAAACGAGCAAAGAATGTCTGCGTGATTATCACTTGATTGTCACACAAGCAGTGTCAGTCAGTTGCAATGTTACAGTATGTGTTGTTACTCGCTGCCAATTGGTGCAGTAGTGTGTGGGTTCTTTTCATGAAAGTCGCTTTATGGGGTAACATGGGTTTCCTCGAGTAAAAAACCGTTTGTTTTTTAACAATTTTTTTCTTATATAAATAATGAAATATTTCATTAGAATTTTTTGTTGTTACAAACATACACCATTACCAAAAAAAAATTTGAAATTTTTGGAAAAAAATATTTGAAACTCGGTCATCACGCCACCCTTTCCGGTGACCCCTAGGAAAAAGATGCGCTCGCTTTGGCAGGATAATTCTTTGCAGGATCATCTTAAGTGAAAAAAATACGCGTCTTAATTAAAACCTTAAGTTAGAACTTGGACGAAGGAAAAAAATGGAAAGATCAAATTTCCATTTTTTTCCTTCGTCCAAGTTTTTTGACATTTTTTACAAAAAAAATAAAAATTTCCGTGAAAATTGCGTGACATTTATTTTTAAATGGTTGTAATAGAAAAAAGTCCTTAAGAATTGTATCTCAAAGACCTGTGAAAAATTTATGAAGGTCGGTTGAGTAGTTCTCGAGAAATCTTATCAACCGACTTCAAAAACACAGTTAAAAAAAAAAACACGTTTAAAGACGACGCACTTAGCCTAGCTAGCCTCGAGCGCACAAGTTCTCAAGGCTGTATCTCCGAAATTGTTACTCGGATCAACTTGAAAATTTTGAATATTTGGAATATTCTGGAGATGTTGTAGAATTTAATGAGACAATAAAAGAGTAAATTTTTTGAAACCCACGAACCCATGTAAACCTTTTGGCAAAGGGTTGGACCGATTGAACTCAAATTTTCACATGATTTGCTTGGATATATTTCTCAGAAATTGATCAATGGAATAAGATTTTTTATAATAACACCGATTTTTAGTGAAATGTAATTTTTTTTTTTTACAAAAAAACGATGTTTTTTCGTGTAGCCGACATTTTGTGAAAACTCAAAATTACGACTAGCCGTTCGATCATTATCTATATAGAAACAATAATTCTTTTGGTTTTTGGACTTGAGAGTATTTTAAGTAAAAAAATGTTCCTAACTCTCTCCGCTTGTTCTTCATTAGTTAGGCAGTTTCTTTCTCTCTCGGCTGTCAATAGCTTGCGGCTCAATTTTTGTCTCAAATATTGGGTTGAAAAAGCGCTTTAGCATTTTTGGATGTTGTTGTTGTAGCGGTTAGCTAGAAACTGTTTGGTGGGCAAGAAGAAAGTTAGTAGGTAACGATTTCATCTAATGGGAGATTAAGGAACGTACCGTTTCGAAGGGCTTGGACCATGGGGAGAGGGCAATTATTCAGTGGGATTAATCGAGTCATGCAGGCACTCATTGCACGCGGAAAATATACTGGGTATGTAAGGGTTAAATTTGGATCGGTAGGAGTTTCATCTGCTACAATATTCAGAGTAAAGTTCCGCAAGGATCACTCTGGAATCCTGAGACAACTCAAGCTCTTTTCCTGCAATATAAGTGCACAATTCACTGGGAGTCAGACGGTGAAAGTGTTATTAGCTCTACTGTGTATGGCGTTTAAGAAGTGTCTGAAGTTAGTTGCGTTAGTTGTCTGAGCAGCAAATTGTTTTATACGAGTGTCTGATGATTTGATGACATGATGCTTCTAGAAGGCGCTGCCGCTCCAGTTTGATGGCAGTAATGGATGTTTACCATTGCAATCCTTAATTGAAAGCATGCAAGCCCGATTATGTACATGGATGCTCGATGGGGTTCATCATAAGGCATTTATAGTTACTCTACGGAGTGTTCAGATGCTGTTCTTCTCAGTCTCTATTTAAAAAATTATTCGTCGCTGTCTGCACCGTTGGACAAACGAAAGAAAAGACCTTCTTAATACGAAAAATTGAATTTTTGTATTTTTTCTCGGAGAGTTTATGGCGTTTCTTTACATTATTTTGAGTTATAAATATTTTGTAGCTCAATATCGTTATCACTTGTGACCTTGGATGTATATGTATATGTGTTTTCCCGAATAACTTTTCGAAAGATTGTAATGAAAATAATAAAGCCATTTTGCTTTCACCATCTGGAGGAATGTGAATGCATAGAAAAAAAGTGGTCGACCGAAATGGTATATACTTGTATTTTTTTTATTTTTTTATTAGTATTCATGTAAAAAAAAAAAATTAATTGAAGTTTGGTTAGAAATACGAACAAACTTTTTCGACCAATATTTAACGGTAATGAAAAAATCCTAAAAAATAAATTATGTTTAATATTATATAGAGAAATTGTCGATACAATTTCGATATAAAATTTATATTCACAATTATAGACTCTGTTTTTTTTTGTTTTTGTTTATTGCGAATATGCTTGCGATGTTGTTAGCTATACCATACACACATTTCATGTTGTTTCGCTTATAAAGTTTTACGATTTGCCATTTGATGCTCCCTGCATACAAACACACATACACATACCCACACATCACGTGATTACTGACACACGAGCGTTGCTTTCGCTATTTCGTATAATTCGCATTGCAAAGCTATCGAATGGATTGAATTTGGCAGTTCATTTGCGTTTTTTTCTAATAATATCCGCCTTTATACACATGAAATCCATTTTTCTGCGACAAATTTTCCCGATTTTTGGCAAGGACTTAATGAAATTGTCTGTATGTGCTTATGCAGCTTGAGCTCAGCACAAAATGAAAGAAATGGAATCCTAACGTAGGAGTTATATCGTCGCTTAGTTTTGTACTTTTTCCTTTTGTATGCGATTTTATTATTGTTGTTTGTTTTTATTTGTTACTTAGATTGTACATTCACAGTCGCGTGTGAAGGATTACGTACAGACAGTTTCCATGCTATAAAATGCCCTGCGACATTGATTTCCAAACCTTCGCGAAATCCACGAAAATACTTCAGAGAAAATCAAAAAATCAGCGAAAATGTTGCAAGCAGCAAAACAGCGTAGCTCAAGTGTTCGCCAGCGCTTATGTGTGTGTATGTTTGTGCAAATGTCAGAAATTATCTGCGTATGTGACTGCAGGTTTATTTTTACTGCTTCGGATAAAAGTTTAAAGGCAATATTGGCGGCGAAATAAGAGGATGCCTGAAGGCGCACATGTGTATATGTCTGCATTAAATTTGCTACACTACGCGTCTGCGGCACAACAACCAATTTCGCGTTGCTTTGCTGTGTTTGCATTTCGAAAATCGCTACGATTTATAGGCAGACAGCGGCATTAACGCAGACAAACAATAACAAGTAGCTGATAAGAAAATGGCTTTGCCGATATGCTCAAGCAAGCGCTCATTGATGAAGCCATTCGGGCTGAGTGGCATGCTCAGTCACTTAGTCAAACACAGTCGTCTGTGTGTCGTACAAAGCCGCATTATAGGTTTCAGGCAATAAGCAGAATGTAAGAAGACACACGACAATGTGTAGTGTGGAATAAAAAATATTTGTGCGGATTTGCAATTTACATAACTGTTATAAAAAACCAAACAAAAAACAAAGCAAAACCGTTATCTTCGGTTCTACTGAAGTTATAAAATCTTTTTATAACTATTTCTTTTTTTTCTACAAAAAACTTGTTTTGGATCGGTAAGCTTGTATGGCAGCTATATGCTTTAGTAGCTCGATCTGAACAATTTTTTCGGAGATTATGTTATTGCCTTAGATAATAATCCGTGCCAAATTTTATGGAGATATCTTCTTAAATAAAAAAGTTTTCCATACAAGCATTTTGTTCCAATTGTTCACTCTGTATGACAACTATATGCTACAGCGCATACTGGTCGATTTCATAGGCCAAAAATAAATAAATAAATGTTTGAAATTTAACACTGTTTGTATCAAAGCTATTTCTTAAAACACCAATAAAATTAACGGTAAATACATTTTTGCTCTTTCCTATTCGTAGAGGCTACGAAAAGCGCGAGAAGTGAGACAATAGAAACACGCAGACTGTGGAGTGAAATAGCTTAAAAATTATCTCTTATAATAAATTAAATTGCATTATAAAATCGTGCTTAATCCGCATAAGTCGAAATGTGTATTGAGAATAAAGGTATATGTTATATAACAAAGTAGTTTTTATATAATAATATATTGTTTTATTATTTTAAAACAATTGTTTTATAAGAGCCCTTTTGAGTGCTATGTTTTTCTTTATACATCGATTTCAAGTATACAAAAAATTGTGATCCCTGTCTCGCCCTCAAATGAATTTAATTTGTTTATTTTAGTCAATGTTTTTTAAGTCTATGCTATTGATTTCAGCTGCAACTTTTTGCAACCTTCTTTGTTATTCATGTTATTCTACCAGGCATTCAATTTTTTGTGTGTTATTTTTTATAATTTTTTGTATTTACGTGTATGTATATTCGTGCATATTTTATTGTTTTTTATGTTTTTGTCATCATACATATATATACATATTGAACTTTGGTTTTAATTTTATCATTTTCTCACTTTTATCAAATGTTTGTTTTATACGTACTTTTATTTAGGCACATCATATCATATCATATATTTGGTGTTTAGAAAATGTGTGAAGAAATATCACTTATCACCGAAGCAAATTTAATAAAGTTTCAGTATCTACTTGATATTAACCTTTTACACTTTTAACATTTTAAAGGAAAAACAGTTTTCCTTAGCTAAGAAAGGTCTCAGAATCTGATGTTGAAGTTGAGATAAAAAAAATTATTGCACCACATTGCCTAACAAATGTAATTAATGACCGGAATGAGCCCTCTAATTACCTATTACAATAGGGATATTTGGCTTTGATGGCAATTCCGGTCAGAGCGAATATAAGCAGTTTAATAATTTATTTGTCACGACATACAGTGTCGGACAAAACTCATTGGACTAACTCGAGTCTCACACATATTCCATCATAACTTTTTCCGTAAATGCATTAGAAAACTAATTTTTTTTGCAAAAGAAAGATTACATATTCTATATTAAGAAACAGTGCAATTATATTATCCAATTTTTATGTAAGACTTACAAATTATAACAGAAGGGAAAAAAGTAAAAAATTTGTGCGACATAACTCATTGGACTAACACTTTGGATATCGAAATAACCATTTCCAATGAATTAATTTACAGTTATCTGGCGAGAAAAGAATTTTGCAGGTACTTATAATGATTAATCGTAGATCACACTTATTCGAATTGTTTATTTTAATGGGAACGGGTATGTTGGGAAATTTATAAACTTTTCCCAAATAATGCTACTAAAAAATTATTTTAGATACAAATTTTAGGCAAAATATGTTCAACTGAACTTAAATTATTAATTGCAAGGGAATTCACAAAATATGTGAGGCAAAGGAGCTTTGCACAAATTGTTCTCTAGGAAAATCAGCTGCTTCTGCTATTTTACGCAAGAACAAAGCTGAAGGAATCGTTAAAAATCTTAATATTGGAGGACGCCATAGAGTCAATTCTGTAAAAGATGACTTGCGAATAATGCGGGAGTTAAAAAAATGTCCAAAGATATCAGCCAAAAAAAAAATGTAGATAGCTCACAACTAAGAGTGAGTACGCGTACAGTACAACGACGCGCCATTGATGCTGGTCTCTTTAGGTTCCGTGCTGCGAAAGCACCATATATTTTCAAAAAAAATAAAAAATAAAAAAAATAGGTTAGCACGTTTGGAACTTGCGAAACTGCATATTGATTGGTCTATAGAGCAATGGAAGTCGACATTGTTTTAGATGAGTCCAAATTTATTTAGAACTCAGATGAATGACAGGTGTACGAAGGCCAACAGAAAAGCGTTTAGACCGTCGATATTTGCAGGGTGCAGTAAGGCATGGTGGGGTAACATAATGGTATGGGGATGCTTTTCTGGTCAGGGAGTAGGACCTATTTACAGAATAGAAGGGAACATGGATGGGTTCCAATATAAAAATATATTGCAAACACAAATGTTACCTCACGCTATCTAAAAAAATGCAGCCTGATTGGCAGTTTCAACATGACAATGACCCCAGACACACCCTTAAAGTTGTGAAGGATTGGTTTTTGGAACAATAAGTTTATATTATGAGATGGTCCGACCAGTCTCCTGACATGAACCCGATTGAAAACTTATGGAAAATTGTCAACAGGCAAATTAACAGAAAACAGGTCCACGGTTATAAAAACAAGCTATTATTGCCTTAAAACAACCCTGGAATGGAATAATTACACACATATTAGTAATTTAATTTCATCTATGCGTAAAGGATATGTTGCAAGCAAAAATAATGATGGCTACTTAGTAAAATATTAATTTAAAACTAATTTGTTTTCATATTTTGCTAAAGTCCAATGAGTTATGTCGCACGAATTTTTTACTTTTTCCCCTTCTGTTATAATTTATAAATCTTACATAAAAGTTGGATAATAAAATAGCATTTTTTCTTAAAGTAGAATATGTGATTTTTCTTTTGCAAAAAAAAATTATTCTTCTAATGCATCTATGTAAAAAGTTATGACGGAATATGTGTGAGACTCGAGTTAGTCCAATGAGTTTTGTCCGACACTGTACATATGTATGTCTCTGTACAATTGATAATAAAATCGCAAAGTGATGAAGAGCACAAACAAATTTAGAAAGACTGCAGACCTTCGTCCACCCGCTAATGCCCTCCCGTTCGAATTCAATTTCAAAAGAAATCAAACCCTAAATGCACTAGATTTGTGCTAGATCCTGCAAGGAATTAATTTCAATATATTCGTGGTATTATCTTCCTTCGTTAGTCATAACATCGCTCCCAATGTTATTTAATATACACCAGTTTCAATTGGAGAACTCTCATAAGAATCTGCTGAGTCAAGGAATAACTCCACGAAAGAACTAACGGATCGCTACAAATTTGGACTTGCTAAGCCGATTGCTTTTGAGCTTAGATCCTTTCATCACCAGTCAAAGAAACTATCATGCAAAAGTAAATCAATTTTATTAAAATCAATTTTTGATTTAGTTGAATAATATTAAAAAAATTCCTTTTTTGGTTTATCAACTTTTTTAAGTTAATATAATTAATTAAAATTTGTTACAATCGGGGGTGGCGGATTGGGACACGGGAGAGGGAGATTTTAAAAAGCTTTGGCAGAAGTTTCACTTTAATATGGGCAGTGGAAGTATTTTGGCCGCTGATTTCATACAAGACCGACCACTGTGCAGCGTTCCGTTGCAGCGGTTCCGACAAATTAGTGAATTTTTGGGGAGAAAATGTTGTTGTTGTTGCATTAGAAAAGCCTAGTGCGTTCATTCCCAAATTGAGTTGAAATTTAACTCAGGCATGAATATTTACATTGAGGAACTCCATTATAGTTCAGCCGACAGAAAGTTTTTATATTCTAAATATTCTTACAATAGTGCGGATGAGCTTTTAAGCAACTTACTGCAAGTCCACCTAAACACACGCACTAAAAATATTTATCAAAAATCGAAGAATTCCGGAAGCATAAACACAATTGTGGGCGACTCTGTATGATTTTAAGTGAAATTCTTAGTAAGAAATATCCAACCAATATCGAGCGCTTTTACCTACGTAGGTGCACACAATCATTAAGAAATTATTTCCATTTTCTGTGCCATTGACGATCATTTTACTTTGCGTTGCATTCACCTTCTGCGTGTGGTCCAGGTAATGCGATTTGATCATTGTGGCTTACCATGGCAATTGAGTAGCCAAATAGCTTGTCACCATGATATTACCATATTGTCGTCATTGCTGTCAATATAAGCAACTGTTAGCTGTTGTTGTTATTCTTGCTGTTTTGTTGCTTTCTTCCATTATAATTGCGTTCTTAACATACCTTAACGGCAACATCAACTTGCCGTACCAAATGTAGCCTTTCCTGCGTTGACCACAATAATGACAACGATCGCTACACCTGCATATATGTGTGTATGTGTGTATGTATTTGTGTGCTTACAATGGTTTAATTGAATTTTCATCGAATGTGCTGCAAATTTTCTTATTTCTATGTATTTTTGCGTTTGTTGCTAGTGTTATTGCAGTTATTGTTTTTGTTGTAGGAATTTTATTATTCTTTCACCTTAATATTGAATCTGCTCGTTTATTTGAGGTGGTTGAGCTGTGGTTTGCTTTGATTAATTCACAGGGCTTTTCTGAGAATTTCACACTTTGCTTTTCATTTAATTTCATTTCATTGTGTAGGTCAGCGTTTTCTGTGCACACATATTTGTAAATATCTTTATTGTTTTAGATGAGGTTGAGTTTAAGGGTGGACTTGTGGTTTTTAGAAGTTTCGTTAAATAATTATTGCAGTAAACATAATGAGTTCGGCTTAATTAGTTGAGGGGGGTTTATTATAACAAATGTATCAAAGAAAATTTGTTATTGTAACCAAATTGAAAGTGAGTTGGCCAGCCCTAAGAATGCGGTTGATATAAATTAGCTAGAAGGTATAAATTTTGTTCACTTATACTTTATCTCATTTTAATGAATGAATTTCGTTTGATTCAATACAGTACTAGCCTGGAGTTATTGCAGTAAGTAGTGCTTATATAAGTACAATCAACTCGGCTGCATGATTTCTAATTCTACAATGATAACAAAAACAAATAATGCATTAATTAATTAATTTCTGAGTTCATTTTTTATTATAAAGATGAAGGTTTGCCATTATGGCATTTCTTAAAAATTATTTCGGGCAAGTGACCGCAGCGGCAGGCTTGAATGAAGTCCCGCCGAGAAGACCAATATTCGACCACTTTTTTTAGCCATTGGGCATGTACTACTGTGCCCAAAAAATAAGGTGACACTGTATTTATTTTGAAAATTCTTTATTTATTCTTCCAAATTAATTTCGTCCCCTTCAAAGTAATCCCCATCCCCTCTTCGAAACACTGGTTGTAGTCACTTTCCGGGATGGCCTTCAGTTCCGTCATCTCCTCTATCGTATAAAAACGGTGTCCCCGGAGCGGTCTTTTGAGCTTGGCGAACAGCTAGAAGTCGCACGGCGCCAGATCAGGTGAATACGATGGTTGCGGAACGATATGAGTTGAGTTTTTGGCGAAATGATCACGAATTACGAGGTCAGTATGGGACGGTGCATTATCGTGGTGTAAAAACCAAGAATTGTCTTTCCACAATTCCTTTTTAAGCGGATAGCGTTGCGCAAACGACGCATAACGTTCAAATAATATTCCTTGTTGACTGTTTGACCGGTTGGAAGGAATTCATAATGCACAACACCACGTAATCGAAGAAAACAGTCAACATGACCTTGATTTTTTGAGCGACTTTGGCGCGATTTTTTTGGTCTTGGCTCTTTTTTGGCACGATATTCGCTCGATTGATCGGTTGTTTCGGGGTAGTAAGCATAGATCCAAGTCTCATCGCCAGTTGTAATGCATTTCATGACACCCTGGTAGTCGGAAAGCTTTGTTTCACACACTTCAACGCGACTTCTTTTTTCCAAAGAATTCAATGTTTTCGGTATCAGTCGAGATTTGATGCGCTTGAGGCCCAAAACATCCTTCAAAATGGTATTGGCTGAGCCTTTCGATATGCCAACTTCATCAGCAAGGTCTCTAATTGTTAATCGACGGTTTTTTAACACCAAATTTTTGATTTGTTGAACGTGAGCTTCATCGGTTGAGGTTGATGGTTGCCCTGGACGCTCTTCGTCTTCGACACGTTCACGGCCGGCTTGGAACTCACTATAACACTTGTAAACATTTTTTTTAGACACAGCCTCATCACCAAAGACTTTCTGCACCATCTCAACGTATCCGCAGCAGAAAATTGATTCCGTAAACAAAATTTAATGCAAATTTTTTGCTCAACAAATTTCGACATCACAAAAAGCGAGAAACTCACTTTTAGCAGCTCACAAAACGACACGTATCTCAAACACTAATGAATATTTTGACATGAAATTTGACATAAATGTGACTGACAGTACTAACAACCTAAGAAAAGAATAATTCTTCAAATCCTTCGAAGCGCACAGTTTAATTTCAAATGTAACCTTATATTTTGGACACAGTATATCAGCAAAAACGTGCCAAATGTTTTCTTCCAAGACGTCAATCGTGTCTGGCATACCTGCTAGACAAACGATTTCACATAACCTCACAAAAGTAGTCCACCGCTATTAATTCGCTCTACTTTGGAAGCCACGCTACAGGCCCACGATGCGTGTTAATACGCTCACCAAAAGTTTCGTTCAATAAATTGATAGTTTCGATGACTGTACGGCATTTTGCGCTATATTTTTCGAACCAAATGACGTTCACATCAACATTCACCAATTGATGCACGAAAAGGTCATTAATCATGATTCTATAGCATTCCCAATTACTGTAGCATTATGGCCTGCTTTTATTTTAATGAACCAGTGATTATCTTTGCCATAGAATACCAAACGGACACTTTTTGAGGATACAATGGCTCATTCAACTTTTCAACCAAAAGTAAGCTTCATCGCTAAACAAAATTTTCTTGTGAAGATCGGGATCGGTGGCTTTCTCGTTTTGGGACCATTTACCGAACGTGCGACGCGCTTGATGTTAGTTTCGGTTTTAATTTTGGTTGAGTTCGATTTTGTAAAACCGCATATCAAGATTCTTGAAAAAAATTTTCCATAAAGTGAATGGGCTTAGCTCTAGTTCTTGTGCGCGATGACGAATAGACTTATTCGGCTCTTCATCGACACTCTGCTTCATAATAACAACAGCGTCATGGACTGTACGGCGTAACTGAGGAAGCACATTATTCGCTAGGGTAAACGTGCTGCGAAACCAATCCATGATAGCTCGAACTTGACTTCGTCAGCACTTGGAAAAGTAAAGTCCTTTCTTGACGAACAAAGTCCCAACACTAAAAGTCTCTCGTCATTTACGTCCTGTTATATGGTGCAGGGGCATGGGCAATGACAAAATCTGATGAGTCGACGTTACGAGTTTTCGAGAGAAAGGTTCTGCGGCAGATTTGTGGTCTTTTGTGCATTGGCAACGGCGAGTACCGCACTCGATGGAAGTATGAGCTGCACGAGATATACGAGGACATTGATATAGTTCAGCGAATAAAGAGACAGCGGCTACGCCTCCGAATGGATGAACACACGCTAGCTGAGAGTATTCGACGCAGTACTTGCCGGGGAAATTAGATGAAGATGAAGGCCATCATCCGTTGCAAAGACCAGGTGAAGAAGGACCTGGCTACATTTGGAATCTGGGATTATTACCAAACAGCCAAACGAAGAACGGAGGCGCGCTCTTGTAAACTCGGCTTCACAACGCTAATAAGAAAGAAAAAGAAATTGCATAGAAAATATCATAGAAAAATCATATAAGATTTTAGCAGTAAACACAACTACACACCACTTCCTGCAAGAACCTTCTAAAAATCTATTTCACCAAATGAATGGAAGATGGAAATATTGCATAACCCTTATTCGCTGAGCACAGTTTGCTCCGCATTCTTCTGACCTTGAGCGCACAAAAAGTACAAAAGCCATTGTTTGCCAACTCTTTTCGTTGTTGTTAAACGCTCTTTAGTACTTTAGTGTTCCCATTGTTTGCATTTGTTGTTCTAGCAAATTCGCTGCTTGCTGTCTGGGGTATTTGTATCCTTTGCAGCCTCACTTCATTTCTTCCATTTGCAAACGCGCCTTTCTCTGATAAATGCATTATCTCTACGCAGGCAAGCAAATCTTCCAATTTCTCATACTTCCTCCGCTTGTGTGCTGCTCTACATCAAATGCTTGAGCGTATGTGAGCTTTGACTCGGGTTAGGTGTCCTTTCAAGTACCCGCAGCACTGGTCGAGTGTGTGTGCGGGTGTGTGTGTGCATGCATAGTTGTGTGGCATTGTCGGTTGATTGCTGGATTTGCCATTCATCTGAGCCGCTTGTGCAGTCGAGCGTGGTCAAATCTCTTCGGTAACATTACAAGCTCAGCGTATGTACACACAAAAACAACAACGACAAATACTCTAGATGGTAATTGCTTGCCAGTGCGTTGGCATGTGGAATAGATATGCGCATGTTTGCTTATCTATGGTGGTAATGTGCGCCTTGAACCGCTACGGTTCTGGCCGGTTTGCTGCAAGGATTCAATGTTACTCTTGGGTCTAATAGTTTTCAAATGGCCATTATCATTTCTGGCCCAAAAGCGTGCAAATCGTGTTTGAATTGAGGAACCTCATTGGCGCATGTAAAGAGCGCCACATAAGGGCACTCACAAACACATAAATATACATATATATTTACATGAATGTGTGGCACATAGTAGGTAGCTGTTTACCACATGGGGAAGCTGCGAATAACTGTTTAATTTGCACGTAAATTCGGGCAGTTTTATTCGAAGTGCTTAATAGATAAATTTTTATGCCAGTTCGCTCGCTGTTAATGAGCAATGTTTATTGTTTCCCATATCCCTTAAAAAGCTAGACTCATACTCTATGCGGCTTTAGTCCATCAATCAGTCTCGATGGAGATGGACAAATACTGCATTGTTTCGGAAAGGGAAGTTTCCTGAAAAACCCCCTCTAAAATAGTCCATCATAGACCAGATTTTCAGAATAAGTGAAGTACCTATTATTTTTTGTCGATTTACACTTAAGGGGCTATACCAGTGTACCACTTTCAAAAACAAAAAAAAAAAAATTATTTGCCTTTTCGATAGCTTATATTTCCATAAATATCCTGTGAATCGCAAAAACCACCATTTTTACATAAAAAAAAAAAGATTTTTTTTCTCAAAATTACGCCATTTTGTTAATTTTTGATATTTTTTAAAGATCATAGGTCATTGTATAGAAAATATCTTTAAGCTTTATAAACTTTTGAAATTCCTTTGTTTCAGCTACTCATTCGGCCGGAATCATGCCAGCAGTTGGGGCACCTTTTTTACACCTCCGTAGTCAGCCCATAACTCCGTTATTTTTCAACATGTTTGTAAAAAAAAATATTAAAATATAGCTGAAAATATACCTTATTACGTTTAAAGAAGTTTGAAATATTCAATCGCGTACTTTCTCTTAAAAAAATTCTCGAAAATCGCCTAAATTTTCATGCGTCACACTGGTATAGCCCCTTAAGAACAGAACAATCAGCGCAGTTTTTCCAGCTTGGAGAAATTAGCAAAAGAGGTGGATCTTGTGTGTGTGAGGACAAGACAAAGTGGAGGCCATACACAAAGGTTCAAAAGGTTAGAACTTTGTTTTAAGAATCGCTGGCTCGAAACCGGTTTTAGACCCATAGTTTCTTAAGCAATGTTGTTCAGAATGATCCGTAGAAAGTACGCGATTTTAGAGAAAAAAAAATGGAAACAAGTGCGTTCAGTCATTCAAGGGAAGAATCAAGTGCCTAGCGACTTATTTGCCCTTGAAATGTACAACTGGTGTGACCTTGCGTAGGATAGAAGCAAATAGCGAAGTTTTGTGTTCTCCACTCAGACCACCCCATGGTTGTAAAGTCGAAAAAAAGAAGAAGGAGCAAAACCAAAATTCTCGTAGTAAAATTTGCAAAGATATTAATAAATTCATAGACTTTTTCCATCAACTCAGCATGATTACAAGCTGCTGGATGACCTGCTCTTTGGTAGGAAATGAAAGTACCCAGAAATTGTAAAGAAGTCTTACTTTTTCCAGTTCTCGAATTCTTGAAATACTTTCATAAGCACTCTTCGCAATGACCTTCAGCTTCTTGACCGATTTTTTTTTATCTCTTCGATCGACTGAAAACGGGTTCCATGGAGTAGCAATTTCAGTTTGAGGAACAAGCAAAAATCACATGGAGCCACATCTAATGAATACGATGGTTGATCGTTGGTATTCATTGCGTTCTTGGCTTTAAATTCGGTCACAATCGTGGCTCGATGCGATGGTGCATTATCGTCGTGTAAAATCCATGAATTGTGTTTTCATAATTCCGGGCATTTTCAACGGATGTTCTCACGCAAATGCCTCAAATATAACTCCTTATTGACCGTTGTCTCACCAAAAAAAAAAAAAAAAATCATTATGCACTAAATCACGAATATCGAAAGAAGTAATAAGCATTGATTTCTGAGCGCCTTTTTTATAGTTTTTAAGGTTTCGGCTCATTTTTTCCCCTCCATTCTGATGATTGTTGACTTGTTTGTATGTCAAACTCATAAACCCGTGTCTCGTCGGCAGTTATAATGCTCTCCACAAATGTGGGACTGAAATTCAAACTATCAACCATGCCCAAAGAGACCTGTTTACGCTACTCTTTTTGAAAAAAATTCAATTTTTCGAGAAGAGTTGAGCACTAACGGGTTTCATACCCAAAAAAATAACACTATAATCATTCGAACGGCCTCGCGAGAGATGTTGTGCTCTCATGCCATCTCTCTAACACTTGCCTGATTATTTTCAAGCACCATAGCTTTGATTTTAATAAAAAAATATTATCATCAGTTGAAGAGCTCGAAGATCGTCCATAACGAAGCAGTTCTTCAACGATCACTCGACTGTCATTGAAGGCTTTGTACCACTCGTAGGCTTGTGTTTTTGATAAAAATGAATCACCGTAAGGCTTTTCCAACATTCGCAACGATTCCGCACACGAGAGTTGCTTAAAAATACAAAATTTGAAATGAATTCAACGCACTGCTGAGGTATACTGACTTAAGAAGCTGCTGTAAACCAACTGGTTCATAGATCGCGTTCATATTTGGCATGGTAATTAAGAATAGTCCTACCAACTTAGCAGAATAAATTTTCTTTTTTGCACTATCATCTACCCGGAGAATTTAATTACAATTTCCGTGTGATTTTTTGTCACAATAACTATAAGCTTCATTCGAACCTCTCTCTATCCACAAGACAGTTAAACTGAAGCAGAAGCAAAAACCGTTATTTTGAATAAATATATAACTTTAGCTTGCCTTCGTTTTTGCTTTCAATCTTTTTTACTGTTATCGCTGTCAGTTCAATTGGGATTTGCCAAGAAAAAGCTTAGGACACGCTGCCCAATCCAATTCAGCTTTAATGGACAACGTTTCACTTGCATGATTTGGTTTACTAGTAGTCTGTCACACTGTTTTACCATCCCATTGTCATGGTTTTCTCGCGGTTGTGTGTGTTTTATACTGAAATATTTCCTTCAGCACAGCATTGTTGCACAATTTACGTGAGGTTGCTCTTCAATGGGTATGCAGCAGAAAAAGTAAATTGAAATTGACACGAACAAAATGAAATAAACGATTTTTGGAAAGTTTGAGGAATGATGTCTCACATAATGCTTGACCTGAGGATACACAGATATTTGTAAAAGTAGAAAATTTATTTGGGAATTAATTGATTTGAGAGAGAATTTCTGTCAGCCGTTAGCATCATCGGAAGTAAAATGAATCTACAATGTTTTAACCTTCCGTTTTTCTTTTTGAGGTTGGATAGAGAAAGTGTGGTGATTTTTGTGTGTGTTAGCAACAGAGAGTTAAAGCGTAAATATTTTTCGAAATTTAGTTTTTAATTAATAATGCGAATATGTGGAAATAGGTTGGCATCATTGTCAACTGTTTGCTTGCGGCAAAAATATATTTTTTTTATTTTAGTCTTTATTTGTAGTTTTCTATTTAAAAAAGTATGCAAAACTTTATTTTTGATGTGAAATTTGTATTTTGCGCTTAAAAGTAGGCGGACTTGTGTGGCGCTGAAAAACCACGTCGACCAATGCGTAAACAATCAGCATATTTTATACACAAATATTGATGTGTGGGTATATATCGCTCCTGCATACATATCGCACAGTAACTACAAAAGCGGCACAACTCGAAAATTTTCAAAATCGATTATTTTCCATGTATTATTTCGTAATGCAAATCATTTCGGAATACACTTAACCACTGAGACAAAAATTTCAATGTTGTTAGCATCTTATTTACAAAAAAATCTACAACAACAACAACATTTTACAGCGATTGTTTTCTGCTTCACCTGAACTGCCATTTTCGAGTTGTGGCGCTTTTCTAGTTAGTGTGCGTATATCCACTTGAAGCACACTTGTTTTTTGTGTATTTGTGTGTCGCCTCGAATATGTGGGTTCCTTTATTACGGCGGTTAGGCAGGACATCAAAGATACTTGTGGTTTCGATTGTAGCGCAAAAGACTTTTTTCTGCACCATTCTTTTCTCCATTTTGCTATCATGGTAGGGGTAACATTTTTTTTGCCCACATGCTTTCTGCTGTTGTTTGTCGCACGAACTTCTTTGTCGGTTGCGTGCATAGAGTTTGTAGTGAAGACCACAGAGACCTAGGAATTTACGACGTAGGAACATTTGAAGCACAAAAATAAGCCTTGCACCTGTGAAAGGAATTGTCGCTTGTGCAGCAAATAGGTTTGGTTACGTATACGCAGTGGTGCATACAACGCTTAGCATATGCACGCATATTTGAGGATGTGGAATGGCATTTTATATCACTTGCTAACACACAAAACACACTCTTTTGAATAAAAAGGAGAAAGTCGGTTTGGAATCTGCATGCCACATGCCGCAAGCTAATAGTTGTATGCAAATATGGCTCGGGACTACAACTCTATACATAGATAAGTAGCTTGCTGCTCTATAAATGTAAATTTTCAAACAAAAACTGCACTGAAGAGCTGTCTGTGAACACCGTGCTTATATGAGTAGGACCCGCGTATCTTTCATTCTAACTGTGCTGCCGCGCTTTTTGTTTAGTATTCGATACTCAATGGTTTCAACGATGAAATATTATGAATGAAGGATTTTTGAAGTTAGTAGAAAATATACCAAAACTAGTTTTGGCATTGGTATGATAAGTTCGTAAACTGGTTTTTGAAATTGAAGTTGCTGATCTTGAAACATTGCTATCAATTTTAGTTCATACATTTTCCATTAAATAACTAGCAATGCTGGCATTTAGAGGAATTATTGATTTAATTAAGATTTTGTACTTTCTTTTTGAAAAATTCAGCTCCACTGCATCGCGAACTCACATATGTACATATAATTATTGTAAGCATGTTCGTATCCAACCCCGTTCAAAAACAATCGAATGTGCGTGACAGCCTGGCAAAAAGCTCGTGGCCCCAAATCGTGCGGTGCCAATGCAGTATAAGCAAGCTTAAAATGAAAAGTTTCTCCCCGCCGGTGTTAGCTTTATTCATTTCGTTGCAAGTGTTGCACTTTCCACACAACTTCCTGGCGGCGACAAAATCGCTGGTTCGTTTGATATTTACACACGCGCTGTAGGCAACAATCTGCTTTCTTGAGGCAACTTCGTAGGATTTCCTTGCATACTAAGCAGCTATGTCTGCATATTACAACAATACCAGTTTATACACATATCTCCACCTTCACTTCTGAACAACATTTACACACCTATGAGCGCTTATATACCCACTGCTACTATGACTAGTCTGTCTCATCTGTTATCTATGTGCCAAGCGTGTTTGTAGGCGCACTTGCGTCGGCTGCTTTTATAAATTTATACATTTTCAACTCTCGGATTCCCCAGGCTGTCATTTTTCAGTGCTTTTAGAAAATTTTTACACTTTTAACTCTTTTATGTGGCAATCCACAAGGGTCTGCTACCTACACCGCCACGAACTTCGCGCACATTTCACACTTGCGTTGCATACTTTTGCGCGCGTATCTTTCACTCAACTTTGCATTTTGTGGCTGATGTGTAGCACCAGCGCCACAGGCAAATTGATGTGCTTTAGCGCATGCTGGGAAATGGTGAAAAGCACACGTTTTTCTTTTAGTAGTTCGCGCTTAAAAGATAGCGGTGTTTCACTACTGCGGGTTAACTGTTTTGGACTTGACGAAAACGTATTAAGGCTTGCTTGCTTTAAAATAATTGAAAAACAAAGATTCCTTATATAGATGAGATTTCAATGCCGTAATGTTGAATTAAGTGAAGCAATTTATTTTGAAGGAGGTGGCAACATTTTCATAAAACTAATCGCGCTAGGTAAGGAGTTACTTACATGATCATTTATATAAATTAGGATGACAAAACGAGTTGAATTCCGGTTGTCTTTGGGTTTGTCCGTCCATCCGTCTGCCTCTGCAAGCGACAACTTGCGTAAAAATGGTGATAACTTGTTGAAACTTGCTTTATAAAAAACTTAAATTGTGTTCTTTATTGCTTACGATTCACTATATTAATAATTTCGTATAATTTCAAGCTTCCGCTCTCAGATATAACCCATATATAACCAATATATAACCAATATATAACCAATACATAAGCAATATATAACCAATATATAACCAATATATAACCAAAACATAAGCAATATATAACCATTTTATAACTATTTTATAACCAAAACTCAAATTTTATTTTCATATGAGTGGTTTCTATTATAACGTTTTTCCTTCACTTCTAAGCTTATGAGAAGTGATCTTACGTTATTTTACATTTCAAGTGACGATATGTTCTCCGGCAGCCAAGTAAGCTTGGTAGTGCAGATTAACGTTATTGGAACATATAACTAAGCTCCAAATGTGGTTACGAAATTCTAATTTGGTACAGATGTTAGCAAGAGAAATCTTTGTGGTAAAATTGTTTAAAATTGGGAGTGGCCTCAGCCCTTAAGGGGGTATTCTAGTCTAGAAGCATGAATTTCAGGTAATTTTTAAAGTGTCGTAAAAAAAGGCAATTAATACTCTTACTATCCATTTGTTACTTGTTATTTATTAATTTTTAAAGAGTACAGAAAAAATTAAAAACTAAAAAAAGTAAAAAATTTCAAAAATTATGAGCTGACGAAGTGGGGGGTTTCTAAAATTTTCCACGTGACCAGGCCCATGATTTCAACCCTCCTAGTTATCTGAAACCAAAAAGAAAAAATATTATTAATCTAGAATAATGTCGCAATGGTCGGCACTACGGAAATGTGGGAAACATTTTTTTTTTCACAAAATGGCGACTGCCTGAAAAAAAATTTTTTTTTATCACTTTTTCTGAATATTTCGAATTTTTAAAAATAATAAAAATAAAAATTTTTTGATGAGTTCCAACCGTAGACAAGCCTTTAAAGAACATTCTATAAAAATTTCAAGTAAATCGGTCTAGTAGAACCTAAGAAATCGTTCCGAAAAAGTCAGTTTTGAGAAAAACGCGTTGAAGGTTTCGCGTTCCGGTCGACTTAGTTTGGATGGCGGGTCAGGAAAATGCCCATATCTCCGAAAATAATTTGAATTTTGAAAAATCCTCTTGTACACATATTCTTGAACAGTTAAACTTTAAAAATATATAAAAAAAATCGATTTTTTTAAATTTCTAGACTAGAATACCCCCTTAAGTGTTTTTGTGAACATATCTTCCAAACCCTGAAATTAAATAAACCAAGCTTGGTGACGAAGAAACTTTTTCATATCATTATACACCAGAAGAATGGATAAGATCAGATAATGACCACGATCACTGCTCATATAATGGTTGTGTTGAAATTATTGAATATTTCCCCACTTTGAGCTTTACAAGTTACACGAGTATAAAATGTTCGCTAATATCCGAACTTAGCCCTTCCTTACTTTTTCTTAAATATTTTTCAAATAAAAATATACCATATTATACTGACTCTCTTCCTCACTGTGATATTTAACATTGAGCTAGTTCAAGGCGTAAAATTTCTTCCTATAGTCATTGGTGAAAACACGAGTTTTATTTTATCTCGAAATTATGTGACTGTGCTTCATACAAACACATGCAGCACATCGGAAGACGAATAAAATATGTAAGCTTTGTCGGCTGTCAAACTAAACAACTTTTATTGGTCACACATGACCTGTCGAGCAAGTGTTGTTGTGAATTATAAATGCTCTAGGAAGTATTAAGGCAAAAATCTGGTTTTATTTATTTACTTCTCTGCTTCAGGCCAAACGCTTCTAAAATTCAATAATGCAAGCACATGACAAATGCACTGCATGAATATGTGTGTGTAGAGATTAGTTATCTTAACCTGTAAAAAAGCACGTTATAGCGAAATCCAGAAACATGCAAAGGCTGCGAGTTTCAGTAAAAAATAAATGTGTAAAATAAAATGGAATTATTGGATTAGCAGGAATATTACATGTGTTGAGCTACGCAAATTTCTACTGAAATACGAATAATACCTGCTGCCGGAAATTGTGCAATTAAAAGCAGAGTGAAAAATATGTGATCATTGTCTAATCAACAACAGCAATACAGAATTACAATGTGTGTACAAATATTTGCAGTTCTTCGAACTAGAATATTCTATTATATTTTTCGAAATGACAAGAAAAAATATTTCATTATTCCGGACATTTTTCAGTAAATAAAATAACTAGCCGAATATACAAAACTGTTCCGTGTACAACTTTTTGGAAAACAAAATTTATTTCATAAATAAATTCGTGCACATGAAAGCGGAGTAGATATGCAGTGTGCAAATGAAACATTTCGGCTTATAAATACACACATACACACGCACAAAGCAGCACTAACTATTTTACAACAATAGCTGCAATAAATGAAAAAATATTTGTATTTTACTAAAGTAGCGCTTGCAAGTGACAAATCCTTCGAAATGACAAACACTTGCGCACACACTCACGCTCGTATTTCAACAAAAAGTTAGTTAAGTCCTTTCATCAACTCCCAAACCTGCCACACTTGTGCACAAGTAGCTTAGCGCCATCTGAAGTGTGCCGGCAGCTGGCTGCCACTTTTAAAAATATTAGAAGTGTGGATTTTAAAATGATTGCCTCAAGTGGTTTGCTTGAAAATTACATGCAATTTATTTTTGTCTGCGACTAGGCCACTGTGTTGCAAAGTTCTTTTTGCCTTCGTTACATAAGCCTATATTTAGGCGCTTAAACCTAGTTAAGCACCTTAATGGCATTATAAACACAGTTGCAGGCGAGCTTACACGTAGCTTGCTATAGACACTTCACAAATGTGAAAATTGCAAAGCTAAATAACAAGCTACATATTGTATTGGTTTTTTGTTGACGAGTGTAAAAAAAAAGTGCGTAAAAATTAAATATAACTACTCCAAACTTGAGAGATTATGTTGTGCAGACGATTACTGAAATCGTTTTACTATATTTTTCGTCAAGCGGCTGCAATATAAATAAATAACTACAATTTATATTGATGCTTGCAGCACAATGTAGTTTCAGCGATAATTATTGGGTGTACTCCGCTTTGTAGCGCATTACATACATATGTATATATTAGGGTGATTCAAAAAAATTTTTTTTTTCGATTGGTACTCGGAAAAATAGGTTCCTAGACACCTCTAAGAAAGCCTCTCCAGGCATGAGTTCTTAATTGTATCGGGAAGGTCCTCCTTCTTACAGTAGTAGTTGGAAGCGAGATATAAATTTTTCTATCTGATAATAAGAAAAAATAGAAAACTGTATGTAGGAGGACCTTCCCGTTACAATTAAAAACTCCTGTATGGAGAGGCTTTCTTAGAGGTGTCTAGGAACCTATTTTTTCGAGTACCAATCCAAAAAAAATAAAAAAATTTTTTTGAATCACCCTAGCATATATTTATATATTTTTTTAATTTTTAAATTTTTTGTTAATTTTTTGATTTTTTTCGTTAAATTTTTTCTATTGAAATATTATCAACAATCAATTGCTATTCATTGATTTCGCTCCTAAAGATATGCTTCTCTTACAACTTTTGTTGTTCTCATTTTTTTGTTTTTGTTTGCTCAGCAAGCAACAACTTTTGCATAATAATCAACACCATTCATGTTGAGCATTCTGATTTATATTGTATATTTGACAAGCCATATTCTCAATGCAAAAACGATGAGCGCGAAATAGGGAGATGGCTTTATTTATATAATATTGTTTTGCATTCAAACAGTGGTCTGCTGAAGAAAAAAAAATTAAAAAGACTGTTGGTTTGCCTAAAAAATAATTAACTAAAAAATACATAAATAATTAATAAACAATTTACAAAAGCAACGTTACAAAGCTATTCCCATTAGAATTGAATTTTGATAATATTGGATAGTCGAAAAAGTCTTGTCGTATTTTGTCAATAGGTGTTGTTGCATTCGTATATCTCCAGTGCTACCAATCACATTGTCTCAAACCATGCATTGGTGGAAAGGTGAGATTTTTTTTCATTGAACCAAAAAAAAAAGAAATAAATCGGTTAATTTGAAAAACACTTGCAGCTGTCCAAGAATGTTCGTGAAAAGTTAAGAATGTCACGCAAGCCACCTATGAAATTTGTGAAGTTTACGAGGAATATGCTAAAGCAGTTCGTGTGGCACAATAATGGTTCGCTCGCTTCCGTTTTGGAAGTTTTCTGGAAATTTGGAAATTTTAATTTATACTGATGAAAGTTTTACAGTGATGGAATAATGTCTCTAGCGGAAAAACAGCACTTTCAACACTTTCATAATTTTACAGGTGAAGGAAAATAGATATAACACAAAAACCACTCATATTGAAACCAAATTTGAGTTTTGGTTATAAAATGGTTACTCATCGGTTAACATTCAATCACATTTAAAAAAAATTTGGTTTTTGGTTATAAAATGGTTATATATTGGTTATTATATCTGACAGCGATTATCGATTTGTTAATGATGATTCTGTGTTTTGTATTTTTGGTGATGATATAAACTTTACAGGGTCTCTGAAGTTTCTTTTGGTGTGTTACAAACTTCGTGGAAAACTTAATAAACCCTATTTAGGGTATGAAAATACAATGCAGTGTCTGAAAATATTATTTAATGCGGTTGCCATTTGATTTAAAAAATACCATTATTATTTTTACTTCCAATGCTATGCCAGCTATTTTCAAAACATTCTCAGACTCAGTAAAAAGCTGAAAGAAATTATGATTTCATAGAGTTGCCACTTGATTCAAAATAAAGCTGAATTTTTTTCTGTTTAATATTACTATAAACGATTTTTTCGGCATTTAAAGACTCAGTGAAAAGTGATACAAATTACCATTACATGGAGTTGCCATATATTTAAAAAAATTGTTATAATAACTTTTGTTTATTATTAAATTAAGAATTTTCTATGTATTCCCAAACTCGGTGAAAAACTTGAATTTTTTGTATAGAAATTCCAACAGCGTTGCCATTATTTAATGCGGTTGCCTTTTGATTTAAAAAATAACATTATTATTTTTACTTCCAATGCTATGTCAGCTATTTTCCATACATTCCCAGACTCAGTGAAAAGCTGAAACAAATTATGATTTCATAGAGTTGCCACTTGTTTCACAATAAAACTTTTTTTTCTGTTTAATAATAATGTAGATGATTTCTGCGTATTCACAGACTTAACGAAAAATTGAAAATAATTGCCATTACATAAAGTTGCCACTTATTAATAAAATAATTATTATTGATAAATATTAAATTAGAAGTTGTCTGTGCAAACTTAGAGAAAAACTTGCATTTTTTGTGAAAAAAATCCAACAGCGTTGCCACACCTACAATGCGAATATTAAATATTAATTTGTTACATTTGAGACAACGCTTTTATATAACATATTGCTAGCGTTGCCACTTTTTTGAATCATACACACTTCATAGCTTTTTCAAAATACAAATTTATATTTAATTTTTATATTTTTTAAGGGTCTAGAAGCATGAATTTCAGATAACTTTTAAAGTGTCGTAAAAAAAAGGCAATTAATGTTTTTACTATTCATTTTTAATTAGTTATTTATTAATTTTGAAGAGTACAGAAAAAAATTAAAAACTAAAAAAAGTAAAAAATTTCAAAAATTATGAGCTGACGAAGTGGGGGGTCTCTAAAAATTTCCACGTGACCATGCCCATGATTTCAACCCTCCTAGTTATCTGAAACAAAAAAAAAAAGATTATTAATCTAGAATAATGTCGCAATGGTCGGAACTACGGAAAAGTGGGAAATATTTTTTTTTCACAAAATGGCGACTGCCTGAAAAAAAAAATTATTTTTTTGATCACTTTTTCTGACTATTTCGAATTTTTTTAAAAATAATAAAAATAAAAATTTTGTGATGGGGCTAGTTCCAATCATAGACAAGCCTATAAAGAAGACTCTATAAAAATTTCAAGTAAATCGGTTCAGTAGAACCTGAGAAATCGTGGGCATCGTTCCGAAAAAGTCAGTTTTGAGAAAAACGCGTTTAAAGTTTCGCGTTCCGGCCGACTTAGTTTGGATGGCGGGTCAGGAAAATGCCCATATCTCCGAAAATAATTTGAATTTTGAAAAATTCTCTCGTACACATATTCTTGAATAGCTAAACTTTGAAAATATAAGAAAAAAAATTTCGATTTTTTTTAATTCCTAGACTAGAATACCCCCTCAACAGATTTTGTAACAAATACATAGGTTATTTGAATTTTTTATTATACAAAGTTTGAGAATTTATATTATTTAATACTTACAGTTAAATCATTTCCTGAACACTTTGCTTTTTCATAACTTATATACGACTGCTTGATATAGAACTTAAATCAAAATATTCACTCATCGCTTTCTGCAACGGCACAATGTTCTTTAAGCTAATATTTTTAATCAAACTTTCATAATAACTTCCCGCTTTAAAACAAGTGCCGTTAGTCACACTCGCACATTCACGCAGTTGTGCTGTCAAACTGCTCCTCCATGTATTCTGCTTTTAATTTCACAATTCATATACTTTTTTTTTGTTTTTGTTAATTAATTTCGCATGCCTGTCAGTGTGGCCGCACCTGCAACAACTTTGCGCCTGTCATCTGTTTTTCTTTCCACTCAGTTTCAATTTTCTGCTACTTTGCGTTTCTTTGTGACAAAGTGGCAGCCAGCGCATGGCATGTGCCTAATGTGTGGCATGTGGCATGTGGCATGTGGCATGCGGCATACGCCTGCTGCTAATATTTTCATACGCTGCTGTGCTGGCCGCTTATCCTTTGTGTCGCTCCTCGGCGGGCTTCTCTTATCGCATTGTTGCTGCTATTTCTTAGCTTTGTTGACAGCAAGCACGGTCATGCCTTCTTTGTTGCCTACTCTTTCATATATACCCGATTAGCTGTTGTCGTTCTTGCTGCGCGCAACTGATTAGTTTACTTTTAGTTGCATGCTTATTTTGCTCTGTTTTGCGTTGCTGACCTCCACAACCTGCGTCTCTGCAGCTGATTTTCTTTGTACCTGCAAAGTATGCTAAGACTACTTTGCTGTGGCAAATGAAGTTGCATCGAATGTTTTTGCTGTCGTTCTTTGAAATTTCCTTCTGTTCTGCATCCTGGTTTGCATGGCGATGACTTCATTAGCGTTTGTGGCTTCACCGATCTTTTCATTCCGCAGCACACCACATCGCATCTGACGCAGGCGCTGCGTTTCACGCGAATTGTTTCAAATTTCTTTTGCTTCACGTTCAGCCTTCTGCTTTCTACCTTTTGCAGGTGCGCTCTGCTCGTTGCAGCTGCTGGCATTATCCTTTGCGTTGTTGACATTCTTTCACCTCAGTACTGTTTGCTTGTTGCTCGTTTATTACTTTGTTTTTTGCTCCGCGGCAACTGCTGTTTACCGCTTTTGCTCTTTGGTGGATGGAGTATCCAGTTTATTAATCTTCGTTTCGGCTCTCGTGGGTGTGTGGTAAGCACTGGCTTCTTAATTATGTTGTTTTAACAGAATCTTAATTTCTAAAATATATATTTAAAGCAATCCGCCTTGGACACTGTGAAATAACTCCAAAATATGTTAATGGAAAACTTAAAAATTTTTGAAGTTTTAGATTGTGAAAGGATATGGTTTCAAAGGACAGGATGCCCATCCCATTTAGCACAATTCTAAATTCCTTTTGATTCTTTCACTTTCCAATTCACAAATCAAGAAGCAATGAAAACTTTGTACGAATAATGCCTTATGGTTAAAAAAATGTTCAAATCCAAGTAAAACCATTCCAAGTCTATGTACCGATAATGTAGACCCGAGTATCAAAAATAATGAGCCAATACTCTCCTGAGCCCACATATACCTAATATGAAAATTTTCAAACTTCCGGGTGACTTTAGACTGCATATATCGGCAACATGTGAGTTATTCCAATAAAAAGGGTAGAACATGTTTTAGTCATAATCGTTTGTTTGTAACTAAAATAAACAAAATTGGGCGAAAACTTAACCTAGCACTCATATAACTAATGATGGGTTTTCCAATACGGTCTCTACAAAAGTAGACCAATAGAGAAAACAAACAACGCCATATTTTTCCTGCTCGTTTTACATTTTTTTTCAGTAAGGTTTGCCATTTCATCATGGAAAGATCCAACAACGAGTCGAAATTATTAAAATTTACTACCGAAATTCGGCGTCAATGGCTTTAACTTTAACTATCTCCAATTTATAGTCGCCATTATCATCCTCTCAGATCAACAATTGAGCATCTAGTGGAAAAATTTGAATTCACAACCACAGCACAAAATGTTCCTGGTCCAGTGAGAGAAAGAATTGCTCGTAGTGTCGTGAGTTGTGCTGCCGCTAGCTTATCAATTGAGGAAGACCCAAATCAGTCTCTCACACGTTGTTCTCAAACGTTGGGCATCTCTATGACGTCGTTGTGGCGAACTTCGCAAAAAGATCTTGGCCAACATCTTCATAAGATCAAATGGGCACAAGAACTGAAGTCACTTGACCACCAGTCAATTGGTCGCCTCGGTCGTGAGATTTGACTCCGTTAGACTAGACTCTATGGTCCATGCCAACAAGCCAGCGACGATTGATGAACTATAATTTTTTTTTATCAAAATTATTTTATTTATTGAATCTGCTTTTTCTTAAAGCCTAACAATAAGTTATAAAACCTTAAGTCTATTTATAAACAAGAAAAAACGTTAACTTCGGTTGCACCGAAGCTAAATACCCTTCAC
Organism: Bactrocera zonata; assembly: GCA_037783105.1. NCBI lineage: Eukaryota > Metazoa > Arthropoda > Insecta > Diptera > Tephritidae > Bactrocera > Bactrocera zonata. The sequence continues at coordinate 210,290 of JBAWJQ010003829.1, read as the reverse complement.
AGGTGCATTTCTGTTAGTAAAAAATAATATATACCAAATTTCGTGAATACATCTTGTCAAATGTGAAAGTTTTCCATATAAGAACTTGATTCCGATCGTTCAGTTTATATGGCAGCTATATGTTATAGTGGTCCGATATCGGCCGTTCCGACGAATGAGCAGCTTCTTGAAGAGAAAATGATGTTTGCAAAATTTCAAAAGGATATCTTAAAAACTGAGGGACTAATTCGTATATGTACAGACAGACGGACAGACAGACGGCCATGGCTAAATCGACTCAGCTCAACATACTGATCATTTATATATATACTTTATAGGGTCTCTGACGCTTCCTTCTGGGTTTTACAAACATCATTACAAACTTAATATACCCTGTTCAGGGCATAACTAGACAGGCTCAAGCAAGTGATTGAGCTGTTTTGGTGATACATCGCTCTTTAATACGCAGGCATATCTCTTCTTTTAAGTCCAAGGCATTAGCCAAAGGGTTTGAGTGATCTCGGTGTTTAGATATATATTTAATTCTGCTATCTTCTACTTCTTTTTTACCATAGGGATACCAAGCTCTTTATGGATATTTTCGTTTGCATGTCCCATGATGAACATGTAATTGTTCTAAGCATTTTTGATTGAAACCTTTGTAATATATCAATATTAGCTGCACAGGTTGTACCCCACAGTTGAATGCCATACATCCAAATCGGCCTTATGACCGCATTCTATATAAAATACTTTGTTGTCTAGGCTAAGTTTGGAGTTTTTATTTAAAAGCCAATTTAAATTTGCAGCTCTAATCTTCATACATGTTATTTTACTAGAGCTGTGTTTTCTCCACGTGAGCCTTCTATCTAGGTGAATACTAAGATATGTTCGCTTGGGGTACTAAAATATTGTTTATTTTTACTGCCGGGCACATCTTTGGTCTTAGCGAAAATGTAATATGCTTACACTTCTGTTCATTCATATTTATACGCCAGTTCGCTAGCCATTCTTCGACAGAACTTAAATGCTCAGCTAATATTCTTGATGGTAAAATGTGTATAGCTGTGTCGTCCGCAAAAGTTGAAGTTAATACATTATTAGCTGTTGGAAGATCTGCTGTATATATGATGTATAGTGTTGGGCCTAGAACACTGCCCTGGGGTACACCAGCCCTTATCTGTCGTTCATCAGATATGATATCTCCCACTTTTACCATGAATTTTCTATTCTTTAAATAAGACTCCAATTTTTTTTTACAATTCTAAAGGAAGAATTTTTTTAATCGTATATAAAAGACCTTCGTGCCACACTTTATCGAAAGTACAACTACTGAACTATAATGATTTTCGGCGTTGTAACAAACCTTATGCCGTATGTGTCGATCAGTGTATGATATATAGCATAGGTGTATATAAGATTGCTTATATTCCGATGCTCTGGTAGACTTTTTACACCTTAAGGTATTTCCCTGGCTTTGAGAATATAGAAAGTTCGGTTGCACCCGAAATTAGACCTTACTTACTTGTTCTTCACTTATTCGATTTGCTAACTAATACACAGAAAATATTTCGCGCATTTTTTCTAACTACATTTAACAAAAATATAATAATTCCCATCCGCGCAATAATTAAGTTGTGCCCCAAAAGTATGCTAAGATTATTTGACCGCCAAAGAAATGAAATAAAATATATGTGAGAAAATCGGCTTTTAATTTCGGTAGAGTAATTGCGGTGATCAACGTGAGAAATGATACAACTGTTGCAACGTTGCCGAGCAACTAAATAAAGAAATCCATAAAAATGAAAATAAGAAAAACAACCAGCAGCAAAAGAATAAGCAAAAATACTTAAGTGTAGAAAATGAACTGAACGGGAGTAGTACATATTTATATATGTTCAGCAAGCTACCGATATAAATTTATATATAGTTATATCTCTGTACCTCTGTGTGTTTGTGTGCACTGTCTGCTATAAAATCTAAAGGATGCTGCACAGCAAGCTAGAGAAGGCGAACTGCGCTGGGGCGCAAGCAAACAAATGGAACGGTTTAAAATTGTTCATGAGAAAAATCACAGCAGCCTTGTAATGAAATAATTTTGTGTTAAGCCACTGGTTGTGGGTATAAAAAATGTACAGTCCAATGTCCAGGAAGAATAATGGTAGAGCAAAACTTGTAAGCTGGGACTGCAAGCGATGCCAATTGTGCGCTTTAAGCGATTTTTTATTCAAGTCTTTTCTTCTAGCTGCAAGCACACACAATACCAGGACGTAGGAGCTAAGCGCCCGCAGGAAGGCTCCACGAAAGCGTGCGCTGCCCGCTGTGTTGAGTAAAGCTGGTGGGCGTGCTCAATTCGCAGAGGCAACAGTGCGCAAGTAAGTAGTGAATAACTGCCAAGACATTCCCAGCGTCCGGCTGAGCGTTTCCGCTTTTCCTTTAACGAAAATCTATTCATGCCTGTAACGTAAGTGCACAACTGTTGTCCGGCAAACGGTACAGGTTTTTACTTTTTTGCCTTCCTACATTTTTCTTCTTGCTGTTGCATTTTCAGCGAGAAATTGCAGTATATCTCTGTGCTGTTGCTTAGTTGCTGCTGCATCAGCTTGTTGCCGTAGCTGTGAGCAGTGCTTTTGGCGTTGTGTGTTTGTGCGTATGTATTCGTGCTTGTTCTTGTTTTTGTTTGTGTGTATGCGTTGTTTATTTTTACTTGCCAACATCCTAGCTGATTTCATTGCAAACAACGTTACACAAACGATTGAAGTACTTAATAGTGCTTAGCGAATATCAGTGTGCGCAGTTGGCAGTAAGCAGCGCTTGTTCTGCTACCATTGAGATGTATAAATGTTTTTTCTTTTTTTTTGTACCTTGAATAACTTATATTAGGTTTGCCATGAAGCTTGCAGCACACAGTAGGAAACGTTGGAGACCCTACAGAGATAAATAATCAGCATGACGACCTTAGTCGAGTCAGCCATGTTCGCGTATATACGCTTCGCACTAAACCCTCAGTTTTTGTGCTATCATTCTGAATTTTTGCACATGTTCTTTTCTCGTCAAGTAGCTACACATTTCTAGGAATCACCGATATCGAATAACATTAGCATATAGCTGTCATACAAACTGATCCGTTAAAATCAGGATTTTGTACGGTGAACTTCTTTATTTGCCAAAAAATCTTCTCGAAAATTTGCATGAATAATTGTCCAAAACAACGGTACAATATCCGAAGAAATTGTTCAGATCGTATCACTCTTGCATATGGTTGCCATACAAATTGACTGGTCAAAATGAAGTTTTTATAAGAAAATTTTGTTTGTTTGGCAAGATATCTTCATGAAATCTGTCATGTATGATTGTTTGAAACAACGGTATATTCTGTGAAAAAATTTTTCAGATCGGATTAATGTAACATATAGCTCTCATCCAAACTACTGGTCAAAATAAAGTTTTTGTAAGAAAACTTTTTTGTTTGGCAAGAAATCTTCATGAAATCTGTCGTGTATGATTGTTTGAAACAACGGTATATTCTGTGAAAAAATTTTTCAGATCGGATTAATATAAGATTAAAACTTTTTTGTTTGGCAAGAAATCTTCATGAAATCTCGCAGGAATTGTTACCTAAAGCAACGCAACAAACGCCGAACAAACTGTTTAGATCGAGCCACTATAGCATATAGCTGCCATGCAAACTGACATACTAAAATCAAGCTAAAAATATATAAATTATATCATTTTCTGCTATAAAAAGTGCATCTATGAAGGGTATTATATCAGTAGTGCAACCAAGGTTAACATTTTTCCTGTTTTTGTTGTTGCGTTTTGTCTTGACTTTCGCATTTTATTTGGTTTGCTGCTTGCAGGTTGGCATTTGGCACAACTTTGTTGTTCTTTTTTATCATTTTTGTTATTGTTGCACGAAATGCACAAGTGACAATTACTAATAAGTGTGTGTTTCTCTGTTTGTATGTATTAGTGTGCGAATTTATTGCAGTAACTAACACCGAGTGTGGTTGTTGCCGCTTACTTGTTATGCAATGCGTGTGCAGTCCTTCATGCTGTTACATTAAACCATGCGTATATGTATGTGTGTGTGTATAGCGCGCATGTTTCTCACAGCTGCTGTCGCTACAAATAATACTCCTAATCAGCATGGCAAGCATCTAAGCGCCACTAACACGTTGCCACCCGTTTTATCTAAATCTCTTCCAATCACACTTTAACGAGTATCTTGCAACATCTCGCCGCTTTCTTATACATAAATATGATACTAGCCATATATCTTGTCGTATTTACAAAATACTTTTATTTATGTAGTTATATAGCAAGTGAGCGCTCCGCTTATCTCTTCATAAAATATTTATTGTTGTTGTTGTTGCTGCATTACTTGTGTTTTATTTACTTTTACGCAGCTGTTGCTGTCGCTTGCAAGGTGCACATCTCAGCCACTGCTTACGTGACCCAACAAGCGGCAGTGGCCAGCGCATAAGTGCGCGTGGAATATCTGCTGAGAGTCAACAATGTTGTTGTTGTGTAAAAGCACCTCTTGGCATGCGAAATGCATTCGACCGCTATGAAATTGCAGCTGCGTTAATGTACTTTTTATTAGCTTATGTAAAGCTATAAGCTATAAGTTTTTATGTGTTTTCCCTTATAGCTTACAGTGCGTATGAGTAATTATTTTGTGTGGAAGCCAGTAATGTGTTAAAAATAGTTATTGAAAAGTTTCTAATAGTTTGTACATTCGATAATATTTGGATTAGTAGTATCTAAAGAGAAAATAATAAAATCAAACAATAACTTGAAGGCACTCTTTTATTTATATATACATAAATATATATATATCTACTTGCTGGACATATAGAAACGCTTTTTATGTAATTTTCTTTTTGAAAACGTATTTTGTTTCACTAATAAATATATACAAATTAAGCGCAATTACAAAGTCTAGTCAAAATTTTCCATCTTTCTTTATGAAGATATTCCACTATTTATTAATTTTTTTTATTTTATTAAAATTTCACTCATGTCTTCTCCTCTTTTCTGTTTATTTTCAGGTATGTATACTAAATACAATCAACGTATTAAATTGTGAATTCGAAAAGTTTTGGCGGCACAGAGTTGCTTGTCTGTCTCCACTCGCCGCAGTCTGGTAAGTGTAGCAGGCAAACAGCAGCCAAAAAGAAAATCATGAAAATTTCACCTGTTTTTCGTAAACTCTCTACAATGTGCGCTGCTGCAACTTGTGTTTCTTCGCAAATTTAAACGCTCGAGGGTTAAAGCATCTTCCAAAAGCTCGCAATAACACACAAGCACACTCATTAAAAATATAGTTGATACACGTTTCAAACCAAAAATTTTGTTGCATTTTTAGTGTGTTGGAAAAGAGAAAAAAAATAAATTGTGAAATCGAAACGTGCTTGAAAACCGCAGTAAATGCAGCATATGCAAAGGCTGTTGAGTGTGTTGCACGGCAAAAGAAACCACAAATTACTCGGAAAGTTGTTGCTCAACTACGGTGAAAGTTGAAACTTTCAATGTGAAAATGATGAATACTTGTTACACATTTCTCCGTTTTTAATTGTATGTACATATGTATTTGACACTGTTGATTTTAAAAACATTTGAGTATTACTGTATTGTATAGTGTATACTGTCATTATATAAATACATAAGTACTATATAATGTACGTGCATCATTTTTTATAGCATAAAGTAGTAAAAAAAATATTTGTATCTAGATTTTGGTCGGTTAGTTTACATGACAGCTATATGCAATAGTGGTCTGGCCTTAGTTATTTCTTCGGATAGTATAGCGATATATTGAAAAATAAACCACGCCATATTTTATGTAGATACCTTGCCTGTCCGGGCACGGACTTGGCTTCCATCGGTACGTTTGTATGACAGCTTTATATTATAATCATCCGATCTGAACAACTTCTTTGGAGTTTGTAGACTTGCCTTGAACAATAATCAATGTCAAATTATTTGATAACATCTCGTCAAATGACAAAGCTTCTCATACAAGCACTTGGTTCTGATTGTTTAATTTATATAGCAGCTTTATATTATAAATATCGGATCTCAACGATTTCTCTGGGTATTACATAATTACTTTAGGCAATAATCGACGCCAAATTCCATGAAGAAATCTCGCCAAAGAAAAAAGTTTTCCATACAAGCACTTGATTCCGTTCGTTCAGCATATCTCGCAGCTGTATGCTATAGTGCTCCGATATCGGCGGTGCCGACAAATGAGCAGTAACTTGACAAGAAAGAGGCGTGTGCAAAATTTCTGGCTGATGTCTCAAAAACTGGTGGACTAGTTCTTATACACATATACAAACAGGACGGGCACACAGTGACATTTCGGCGGAAAAAATAGGATTTTTCCACTTTCCAATTTCAAAACTTTAATGATTTTGTTTTGTAAAGAAATATTTGGATAAGAAAAATTCAACAAGGTTTTTTATAAAAAGTGAAGTTTTATAGTTAAAAAAAACTAACAGACGTCGACGGAAAATTATTCAATAAAATCAGATTAAAATTATTGTCCAAATAAAGAATTTTTTGTGTGTGTAAGTTTATAGCTATGGCTTTTCTTTTATTTTTTAGTGAAAATATAGCACTTACTTATTTACAAAAAAAAATTTTATTGAAATTGGCAAAGTAAGCTAATTTTTATAATTTTTCAAAAATTATACTAAAAAATATCAACTTTTCATTTTTTGATGGGAAAAAACTTTATGTGCTTTGCCTTGCTTAGCCCTCTTACTATAAAAAAATGAAAGTTCCGAGTCTGTACTTTCAATTAAAAAAAAAAAAAAAACAACCGCCTATTACCGTCCCTTTTAGTAACATCGATTTTAATTTCCACAAATACTGATGTCTTCAACAGACTTCTTATGACTTCGGATCCTTACATAAGTAGCATAATGCGTCATTCGAACAAAATTTCCTTAGAACTGGATTAAAGATATGGTGCTTGCATAATATTACAAATAAAAACTAACACAATTTTTCGCCTGTTACATATTCAATTAAAACGTTGCATATTATATTGGATTTTTATCAAGATAAAGGTATAAATAACGTCACTGTGCGTTTAACTTTAATTTTTTTTTCATCAGGAGAACTCAATTAAGAAGTGTCCCGAATTTCTAGTCCCTAGGTCCAAAAATATAAACTTTGGCAATTGCAGTTATATGGGAGGTGGGTGTGACAGTGGGCGGTTTTCCAAGATTTTTTCAAAATTTCTTAATTTAGTCCAGAGAAGTGTTTCTGCAAAGTTTCATAGCTGTACGACCACTTCACTATTTTTTTCCAAGAAATGTATGGAGCGGTGCCACTGTGGGGCATGGCTAAATCGACTCAGCTCCTCATAATGGTACTCTATATATATACTGTTTAAGGTCTCCGAGGTTTCATTTTGGCTATTACAAGCTTCGTGATTAACTTTTATACCCTGTTCAGGGTATAATTATCAAACGTAAGGAAATTATCATAAGTTGCTCATACGCCACGGTGTTCAGTGCACTTCATGTCTAACTTTAACAGCCTTTCCTTTTATGGCAATGATTTAATGAAAAAAATCAATTGCACCTCCTTTGCAGAGCGCATAATTTTGTATTAGAAAATCGTTTTCTCAAATTTGTAGGCCAACTTGTTTAATGCAAAAGCTCAAAAAATCCCACGTTGCATGCTTGGATAAAGGGAAATGATTTAGGCACTGTTAATATTGAAAAAGAGATTTTTTTTTCCATAAATAATTCTTTTAAGCAAAAGCTGGAACTACAGCGGGCGTTTGCATAGAAAAAATATGCTTGTAAAATAACGAACACTCTAATGTACATACATATAAGATAATATGATACGTACTTGGCCGACTGATGAAGTTAGTGAGCCAGTTATTATGCCAGGTTTGTATATACCAAGTGGTTTTACTGCAGCTGGATGACTGTTAGAATATAAAATATTTAATTTAAGATATATGCCAGTTCGGTATTTGCAGCTATGTTCAGCATATTCTATTGCTTTCAATATAAAATATGACAAATGAGATTAAAGATGGCACTAATGGAGAAATGTGGTATAAGGTCTAGGTAAAGATATTCACTACAAGATGAAGGATGATAGTTTTTATATGAGGTGGAAATGGAAATAGAAGCTGGAAATGAAATTTCAAAAATATCTCTTGCTTGTACGGTTGCCTGGTCGCAGAGACCTAAAACTGACCTAGAACATATATTGTTGGCAGCAAATTATTGCTGAACAAAAAAGTATTTATTTAGAGTAGGCAAGATATTTCTGATCGCACAGATCTTGCACATAATTTATTTTCATTAATTAATTTTTCACATTCATTCGAACCTTTGTTTGCTCATGGCGCATTTTACCTTCAAAACTGCGTTGCAACACCACTTAAAACAACGACAAACATAAGCTGCAAAAAGCCAAGAGTAATGTTATGGCGCTGTTGACTCAAGTCAGCGGCACACATTGGATGCGCAAAGTACGCAGTATCGGTGGCCATGTAGCTAACAGACGCCATCAATCCACCATAGCCGGCATATAATTCAAATGCGCTGAGCATATCATACATCAAAACAGAGTTTACAATTGCAGTTATGCATAGGAAAGCGAAAAAAGCAAAAAATGCAATCGCTTTTGCATGCTTCGCAATTCTTCATCATTTATGTTGCATAAGCGCGGGCGCTTGCTGTTTGTATGCACGCTCCCATGCACGCCCGCAACAAATTGGCTTATAAAGTGCGCTAAAAAAGCGTACTGCAATCTCGAAGTTAAAGAAAAAACGCAAATCGCTGGTGAGCTGATAGTGGTGTGGAAAAAATGGCAAGCAAGAGTTGTAGGCAATACCTTGGCAAATCAGCAATCAAAAATATGGATTCGCGAATTCATTTCTTTCCTGTTTTTGTTACCGTGTAACTTTTTTGAAGTTCGCCCTTCAGCTTCTGCGTATGTAAGCCTTTTTTGCCTTCTCTGTCATGCGATGAATTGTGCAAATAGATTGCGCATATGCGCGCCAAAATGTATGTTATGAAGCATGTGTGACAGTCGATTTGTATTCAGCAAAAGAAACATTTCCCTCTCATGACGCTTGTTGTGATACATTTGCCATTCAATTTGACCTGTTTTTGTCGGAGAATCGTTTCTCTGTACCTGTTCATGCATATTTACAGGTTTACTGATTTCTCCTTGCTGCTATGGTATTTCTCGGAAGTATGAGCTCCTGGTTTGTGAGGAAATACTACAAGCGGCAAAAAGTAAAAATTCCATGTCTTAGTATTTGTAGTTTGAGTCGTTTCGTGAAAACTGGACTATTTTACATAGAATTTGATGTTGCCAGGCACAGAAAATTGTAACTGAACGAAAAAATAGCAACAAAAGCGAAAAATATTGATTATTGTTCTCTTTTTAAGGGGGTTTTCTAGTCTAGAAATAATAGAGCCGATATTTTTCATATTTTCAAAGCTGAACTTTTCAAGAATATGAGTATTTTTTCTTGAAATTCAAATGAGTTTTGATGATATTGGTATTTTGGTGACCTGACATTTAAAGTTTTAAAGTTATTTTTCCTGCAATTATCTTTCTCAGAGCGATATCTACGATTTCTCAGGTTCTACTGAAGCGATTTACCCAAAATTTTTTTTCTTCTTTATGATTTTGACCATGCCTGGAGCTAACCATATCTCTAAATTGCAATATTATTTTTAGAAAATTCGAAACAGTCGAAAAAAAAGTGGTAATTTTTTTTTAGTAAGCCGTCATTTGGTGAAAACTTTTTTCCAACTTTCTATTCTAAATTATAAAATTTTTTTGCTTGGATTGCCAAGAGGATTGTAATCGTGCATATGGTCACGTGATCAGTTTTGAGACCGCCCAGTTTATCAGCTGCTAATCTTTGATATTTTTGATTTTTTTCTTTTTAATTAATAATAAAATAGATCATTAAAATATTAATAGGATTTTTTGTGCAGTTTATATGAACCAGTCCGGCTCAAATTTGATCAGCTGACAACTATTGCTAGAAAACATTTTTGCTGATATTATCAAGAATATTGTTGTTATTATTATTTTTGTTTAATAGTTGCTGCATCTTCTTCTCATGAATTCCTCATTTGATAGCTTTTCTTTAGATATTAATTTGTCTTAAGCTTTCTACGCGCGCGAACAGCAACAAAAGCTGGTAAAAAGCTTCGGAACGAAACAGAAAAAATTAGCGAACAATCAGTTGCAAGAAACGTAGGAAATTGTATGCTAAGCGGTAAAGTTTTGGGCACATGACGGTTTGTGTGAGAAAGTGAGAGAATACGTTACTGTGTGAGAAATGGTTGAGAAAGCGGAGGAAAGAGTACAAGCTGTTAAGATGCTTTTAGGCGCACAAACAGTGTTCAAACTTTGCAGGCCGTTTTTGTTAGTAGCTTTAGAGCAGCTTAAGCGAAGAAAAATTGTACAAATTGGCAACGGCCGTGTTGCATGGCAAAAGCATTGTTATTAAGGAAATCTATCCAACCTTGACGGCTCAATATAGTATGTGTGTATACTGAAGAGAGACGTCAATAGACAGATGTGCGTACAAAAATAACTGAGTGCTGAAAAAAATTGGCTGAGGATGTCAGATAATTTAGAAAGTATAGTAGCAAATATCGCTCTTCACACACGCTCGATACGCCTTAATCAAGGATGCTGAAGTTCAGCGGCCAAAATTTAGTGACAGATGTACATATGTAGTCTGTTTGCATTTTTGGTAGAGCAGAAATGTGTAAGTGTATGAAAATCTTTTATTTTTGTAGCTTTATACCCCGAACAGATTGTATTAAGTTTGCTTTGAAGTTCACAACACCCAGCAAGAAACGTTGGAGACCCTGTATAGTATAAATATAAATTATAAGCACGATGAGTTGTGTCGATTTAGCAATGTCCGACCAATCGCTAGTTCCTCAGTTGTGGAAATAACGAACTGAATTTTTTTGCACATTCTGTTCTCATCAACAAGCTGCTCATTTCTCGGAAACACCCATATCGCACCACTACATAATAAAGCTGTCATACAAATCGCTCGATTCAACTCAAGTCTATGTACGGAGAACTATTTTATTTGAAGAGATAAGAGAGTATATTTGACATCGATTTTCTTTGATTAATAGCGAATCAAAAATCTCCGCAGAACTTGTTCAGATCGGATCACTAGCGCATAGCTGCTATACAAACTGATCAATTAAAATTAAGTTCCTGTTTGAAAAAAAAATTTATTTGTGAAGGGTATTATATGTGCAGTGCAGCCGAAGTTAAGGGGGTATTCTACTCAAGAAATCAAATCTTGGGCAGTTTTTTGAATTTTATTAAAAAAAAACCAAAAATATTTTTACTATCCATTTTTTATGGATAGATTTACAGAAAAAAAATTTTACACAAAGAGATTAAAATTTAAAATAATTAGAGGAGCGGGGAGAGACAGGTGTAACAAAAAATGGCGCATCCTGGTGACATTGATCCTGACTCTCCTGGTGGTCTGAAAAAAAATCAAAAAAATCAAAAGAAATTCCGAATCAGTAAGGATGCTGTTATAGTCCGGGAACACGAAAACAAATTATTTTGAAAAAATGGCGACTGCCTGAAAATAAAAATCTTTTTTTAACGCTTTTTTTGAAATTCCTGAATTTTTTTAAAAATATTAAAAACAAAAATTTTGAAACGATGCTGGTAGGAACGATAAAGGATTATATAGAGAAGGTTCACACAAAATTTCAAGTAAATCGGTTGTATAGAACTTGAGATAATGCCGGTACCGTGTGGAAAAAAGTAGTTTCGAGAAAAACGCGTTTAAAGTTTAGGAGACAATTCTAGTGAACGCCACCTCACAAAATCGGCTGTATCTCCGAAAATAAGTCGAATTTTGAAAAATCCTTCCAAGGTTATATTTATGAAAGTCTAAACTTTAAATATATGAAAAAAAATTGATTTTTCAAAATTCTAGAGTAGAATACCCCCTTAAGGTTTTTTTGTTATCTTTTTTCCTTTTTGTTTTCTTTAACTTTCTTTTCCTAACGACACAGGGCATGTTGATTCCCAGGTCAATTGGTTGGATGATTGAATGGCTTGACAAAGTTGTGATAATTTTTCGATTGTTTGCCTTCACATGCAATAGCACGTAAATTCTGCCGGAAGTGTCTAAAGTTTTGAGAGCATTGAGCAGAAAACTGAAGCACGTGTTGCAAAAAATGCATACACTAATTGTTCTAAACGATTGTGCTTGCAACAACAAGGATGAAGGAATTAGTGCAACGAGGGGCTGCTGAGGGCAGAGCTGAAAAGTTTTATGGCATAACAGTCATATAGGCTGACTTTGTTTCGTTATGGAAAACATACACACATGCACTAACGATTTGAGATTGGTGGTTTTAAGTTGTTTTAAGGGGCTACATGGGTTTCCTCGTGTAAAAAACAGCATATTTTTTATAATTCTTTTCTCATATAAAAAATTAAATATTTTATTAGAATTTCTTATTCTTACAAACATACACTATTAACAAGGTATTGTAGAATTTAATAAAGCAATAAAAAAATCGATTTTTGAAACTCGTAGACCCATCTAACACTTTATATGGAATGTTGTATATTGATATTTAAGACAGAATTTTAAATTTTTACTCTAAAAGTCAATGAGAATGCTTGTGATAACCTCTGCAGCAACATATTGTAAAAATAAAAATAATAACGATTTTCTTTAACAACGGCAATGCCAGTTGATCCATATTCAGTCGAAGAAAACGCCGATTTATAGCCTACATTAACAGAGCTTCCTGGAAAGATTATTTTTATATATATTTATGTAGATATTTATTGTCCGCTGCCACTTGATTACATCCGTTTTTCATTGGCGAATCACGTGTCAAGGCAAAGCTCACACTTTAACAACCGGACGTCGTATAAAAAGAGGAAAATAAGCCGTATTGCACTTAATAGTAAAAAGTAAAAATTGTGTTGCTGTTTGCGCGTACATACGTATTTTAGGGTGATTCAAAAAATAAATAAAATATATAATATAAAAATATATTTTTTTTTATATAAAAATTTTTTTTTATATATAAAAATATATTTTTTTTTCGTTTGGTACTCGGAAAAATAGGTTCCTAGACACCTCTAAGAAAGCCTCTCCAAAAACCTATGAGTGTCATCATTCATAATGATTTTTTTCATTGAGTTATAAAATTCATAAGAAATAAAAAAATTTTCCCAAAAATAATCAAATTTTAACTGTTAATATCTTTTAAACGGTTGGGTTTACGAAAAAATCATAGCAGACCTTTTTTGTAGAGCAGTCAATTTCCTACAAAATCTAAGGAACGAGATATTTTTTGAAGTAGTTGGAAGCGAGATATAAATTTTTCTATCTGAAAATAAGAAAAAATAGAAAACTGTAAGAAGGAGGACCTTCCTGTTACAATTAAGAACTCATGCTTGGAGAGGCTTACTTAGAGGTGTCTAGGAACCTATTTTTCCGAGTCCCAAACGCAAACAAATTTTTTATTTTTTAATCACCCTAATGTATTTGTATAAATATTTGCAGGCCGACTTGAATTTCGACTTTTAAATTATATAAGCAAAAATGCTGCGCTTAGTGGATAAAGGTGACACGTGCAGCCCAACAGTTCTATTGTTTGTTGCTATTGTTGTTGTACGTGCAGTAGGTTTTGTAATTAAAGTTGTTGTTTTAGTTGCAATTGTTGTTGTAGTTGTAATTGTTGCAGTAGTTGCTATTGTTGTTGTAATTAAAACTGTTGTTGCAGTTGAAATTGTTGTTGTAGTTGCTACTGTAGCTGTTGTTGATATTGTTGTTGCTGTTGCAATTGTTGTTTTAGTTGCTAGTGCTGTTGTAGTTTCAGTTGTTATTGTAGTTGCGTTTTTTGTTTTAGTTGAAAGTGTTGCTGCAGTTGATATTATTGTTGTAGTTACAATTGTTGTAAAGCAGTTGTAGTTATAACTAATTTTGTAGTTGAAAATATTGATGTTGTTGCAATTGTTGTAGTAGTAGCTGTTAAAGTTATGATTATAGTAGCAATTGTTGTTGTTGTCGATATTGTTGTTTTAGTTACAATTGTTGTAATAGTTGCTACTGTTTTTGTAGTATCAATTGTTGTTGTATTTGGAAATGTTGGTGTTGTTGCAATTGTTATAAAAGTTACATATAGTTGCAATTGCTGTTGTTGTTGGTATTGTTGTTGTTGTAGTTATAATTTTTGTTGCAGTTGAAATCGTTGTTATTGTTGCAATTTGTGTAGTAGTGTCAATTGTTGTTGTAATTACATTTTTTGTTGATGTTACAATTGTTGTTGTTGTTGCCTTTGCTTTTATAGTTGTTGCTTTTATTGTTGTAGTTGTTATTGTTATTGCAGTTGCTGCACTTCCACATTGTCTACCACATCACTTTTATGCTATTCCAATTGGACGGCTCATTCGGCACCCAGCCAACTGTCTGACACGACGCCGCTGCTTACGCCCGACTGAAGTTATTGGCGGCCATTTATGCATCATTTCCGTTATGCGCTTGTTTTCATCTTCGCTTATTGTTTGTAGGTGAAAAACACTTGTATGCCAGCGTGTCAACGGCTGACTGCATCCGTGCGGCGGCTCACACTTGCACACACGTGTGCATGCATATACCAACACAACGTTGCTGGCGCGTCCATTTGCAGCGGCGCATGCACTTGCATATAATTCGCGTTTGCACGCATATGTTTGCATGGCGCGGCATAAATTATTCGCCATACGCGGTTGCCGTACGTGCCGGCGTTGCAGGCTGTTGTGCTCACGTGTTGCGTGTCGGAGTGTGCGTAAGCTCGCAGGCTGAAAGCTGTCGTAAACATGCAACATAAAGTGTGTGCACAAACACACATACATATATATTTATAAATACATACATATATAGATATATGTATGTATGGATAAAGATACATTTGCGTAAGCGGTGACGCGTGGATTACTCACTTCGCAATTGTCAATATGTGAACTGGTGTCCCAACCATTAATCGGCACACACACGCTTGTGTGCTCATATTGTCACCGAAATTTATGTTAATGCAGCGAAGATTTTATGGCCAACACCATTGGCCGCATTATCGCAAATAAAGTAGCACTTTTGTAGCTGTAATCTTATATTTACGTGGTAGATTACACGCGCTTACATAAGAGCTTTCGCCGGAAATGTACATGTGTTATGCTTTTTAAATACTCATCATTCGCGGCGCTGAAATATTACGGTGTGGCAATCTGTATTCGCTGCGCATATAATTGCAGCTTCATATAACCAGTATTAATTATTAGGCACATTTACTGATTTTTTCTGTTTTTTCTTTTAACTCTTGCAGCTATTCAGATATATCAAAGATGAAATTAAAGTATTTCCAATCCAATGATCAGCTAAGTCGGTTTTGCCATGTTTGATCTGAAATGTTGTGCGTGTTCTTTTCTCCTTAAGAAGCTGTTTGTTTGTTAGAACCGTCGATATATCGGAGCATGCAAACTGATCGATCAAAATCGAGTCTTATAAGGAAAGAAATTTTAATATGACAAGATAGCTTCACGAAATGTGTCATGAATTGCAAGGATCGTTCCAAAATAAACCGCACTTAAAAAAAAATTTCAGTCAATTTGAGCGGAACAAACCGTGCACGCACCTTTCGTAAGCCCAAATGCTCGGTCAAAATGAGATAAATCGATGTTTTGGAGATGTTCAAGTTCATTTTTATGAATTTCAATGATGATTTCGGCTGATTTTTGATGAATTCACGCACAGTTTCGATGGAATTTCCGGTGATTTTGATTGGCCTACATGTTGATCGTCACTTATGTCTTCACGACCCCTTTGAAAACGTTGAAACCACTCGTGCACTCTGCTACGGGATAGTCAATCTTCGCCAATAATTCAATTGAGAGCCAACAGATCATGTACGGTCGTAAAGCCGCTTTGCGGCAATGACCCCTCTATACGAGCTCAAGATTTGAAGGGCTTCGGAAGCCTTACCCTGTTCCATATCTACAGCTTAGTTTTTCATCTAGAATAACAGAGCTTGGGAGTACAATAGTTCTACTTCATAAAGGATGAAATGTTCGAAATGTTCTTTCTTGTTGTGAAAAGTCTGATTCCTATTTGCTGCATATTGATAGTTAGAACATGCCTCTCCGTCCAAGGCCCCTTTCTATGAGTCTAGAAATGCGATTGAGACTACTTTAACTCCAATATACAGAGCCATTTTATGTATTATCAACCTGGTGAGACAGTAGACCTGCACCGTTCTGTAGTCTGACCTACTAAACCACTTTGGTGACTTCTTTCTTGAGTGAACATGAGATCGTCATCTTGATTGTGTGTGGTATGACAAGTTACATTAATCTGGTAGGCCAATAAGGCACGCAAAGGCCAGTTTAGCCATTTAAGATACCAAACGGAGCTCACTTGCTAAGTCCAAGAGGAGTAGTCTTCATTTAGGATGCCTTGACGCGAGTATTAACATACTCTGTGGCCTCACTATCGATACCTTTTCCTGAGTAATATACTGTGGGGTTCCCAGATACATACAGCTTGGTCTTGGCAATCGACAAGTGCACAAGAGCTGCGCCATTGTTTCCCTGGTGCCCTGCTCTAGACGTTTCCTGCAGTCTTCTCGATCCGTCAGCCCCAACTTGCGGGCGTATGTCGCCAGCAGACAGTGACTAGTTAGTAATCCCACCATGTTCCTACAGTCATTTCTATCGAGTTCCAAGAGAAATTTTCTGTACTTACTATCTACCGTTTTGCATATGTCTGCTAATGGTCTTAGGGGATTTGCCTTCCAAGTTCTTTAGCAGTTTATTGACCACTAACCATATAATCATAATAATAAATTGATTTAACTTTTATCTAAATTTTATAGTAAATTTGTTAAAAAAAATTGGAAAGATAAGTTATGGCAAGCAACTTTCTTTAAAAAACATCAGTTAAGTATCCAAAAAACTATCTCCTTTCTCTCATTAATTCAAAAATAGTTTGTTTTTTATAGAACTACAAAGTTACGTGTATTCAAGCGAAACCTTATATTTTTCACACACATTCGCTTTTTATAGCTTTACGCAGACTTGCCTTGTATTTTTTTCCGAATGGATAGCAATTTTATCTCAAGCCATATGCAACCGCCTTCTGTTGCAGCTAACGCCCACGCAGTCCAATTTGTCCGAATTCGTTGAATTTTTGATTACGAATTTATGTACCGTTACATCCAACAGTCAGCGCAAAAAAATAAATGCAAAACGCGTGCGAAATTTCATCTCTGCGTTCCGTCAGCGCTGCGCAAGAAATATTCATACGCCTGGCCAAGCAGAAAGCCACACATTTTTTTTTCGTTGTTGTTGTGTTGAACGAGAAAAAGTTAAAATTAAACAGATTTTCGCTTTAAAGTGTTGCAGAGCGACTAACCGAGAGCGCAGCGAAAATGAAAGAATTATGGCAAAACGAAAATTGCCGCAGAATCATTAACACGACATGCTCGATTGCTGACGCATTCACCAGGTGAAACGCACCTACAATATTCATAGCAGTCAGTATGCCAGTCATACATATATGCAAGCAAACGTTGCTCTAGAGTGGTGGCTGTGCTCTGGTGTGCCCTGCTATGCTGACGTTTGAGCTTTTAATGGCGCAGCAGCATTTTAAAGTCATTAGCATCATTTGATCATAAATTTAAAATGCATACTTTGGCGTCGGCAAACGCAAATTTTAGTTCAACATCGAATTATATACACACATATATACTTACATATATACTTACTTATATACTTATATGTATGCGTGGTTGTGAGGAAGTCAGCGTGTGTGTATGTGTTCATTGTCGAACCTCGCTGCGCTGCGTTTGCATGTATATATTTATGTATGTGTGTGTGTGTGTGTATATGTATAGTATATACCACAGATATGGAAACTTGCGCCGCCACTACTCTCCAGTGCCGCCTAAAAGCGTGCTATATTACCGCGTACGCTGCTTTTCAACTTTGCCGTTACGCGCCACTAAAGACTCGCGCATACGCCACACCGCGCTCTATTGCTTGGCATACCTGCCGCTCAATGAGCGGAAATCGCGACATTTCGCAAAAATGCAGCTGAAAAGTTTTGCACAAAATCCTCTTTTTGTATTTTGCCCACTTCCCTATTTGGCGCTGCTCCGCGTTGGTCTCCAATGTGCTTTGCTGCACTTATGTGAGTTGGTATTTCCTTGTCGCTTGTCGCATTCCGCCGACGGCGTTGCTTCGCGCGCTATGCAAGTGCGCGCGAGGCGCTCGTAAATCTTACACTGCAAATGCCTTAGCATAACTTTAGGCGCCACTTTATGCCTCAACTCATTCCGCGCAATTCACCTCTTGCAACAACAACGCATTGTTATATTCACCTTTCATTCTAATACGAATTTTCCTCTATAATTGGTGTAGTAACATGCGTGTGGTAAATATTTCACTGGCGAGAAATTAAATATCTAAAGAGTAGAGCGTAAGTCTTAACTTTGATAATTTATTGTGGTAGTAAGGGTTAAGGAAACGATTTGTTCTCTTTGAGATTATTTATAAAATGTGTATGAAGTGTCGGCTGGTGGATCAATCCAGCGAAGGATTTTGTTTTGAAGATCGTTGAAGCTATTTCTAAGAACTCGTGCTAACTGAGATAAAAAAACGTTTCTTAATCTAAAAAAAAAACAATTTTTCGTGAACTGGCAGACTTATAAATAAAAAGGAATAATGTTCAATACAAAATACAAAATATTCCCTAGAAGAACTTCATTTTAAGCATTCGGTTTCTATGGCAGCTATATGCTATAGTGAACCGATCTGAATAATTTCTTTGAAGATTACAGCGTTGCTTTGGAAAATTATCCATGCAAAATTTGGTGCAGAAATGTCGTCAAATAAAAAAGTTTTCCATACAAAAACTTGATATTCAACGGTCAGTTTGTATGACAACTATAAGCTATAGTAGTCCGAACGGAACAATTTGTTCGGAGCTTGTACGGATTCTTTGGGCAATAATTCATGCCAATTTTCGTAGACATATATTCGCAAAGAAAAAAGTTTTCCTTACAAGGACTTAGTTTTTCTAATTTAGTTTGTATGGCAGCTATAAGCTATAGTGATCCGATCTTAACCATTTCTGCGGAAATCTTAGATTTGCTTGGAATAATAATTTTTGTTAAATTTCGAAAAGATATCTCATCAAATAAAATAATTCCGCATATAAAAACTTAATTTTGATCGTTCAGTTTGTATGACTACTATATGCTACAGTGGTCCGATCTGAACAATTTCTTCAGATATATTAGTGTTGTCTTGAATAAAAATCCATGTCAAATTTTGAAAAGATATCTTGTCAAATAAAAAAGTTTTCCTCCCAAGGACTTGATTTTGATCGTTCAGTTTGTATGACAGTTATACGCTATAATATCCAAAATTCAAAACAAATAGATTTTTTGTGCATAAAAAGCAGTGTGTTAAATTTCAGCTCGATATCGCAAAAACTGAGGGAACAGTGCTCTTATACGTATACACAGAGAGAACTCCTGCCGGGCAAACGAACTTTTGCCATCATTTGTACGTACATATATATGCATGTAATACTATATACCGTTAGCATTTATTTTTTCACTTGTTTGGCTTCCCTTCGCGGTCATATATATGTATATGTATATAAAACATGTATGCCGACATCGGTGTCACGCACATAAACACACACACATGCATGCATTCATGAGCAACAGCAATCCTATAATCCTGCGTTGAAATTTTAATGAGTAAAGTTTCCACGAAAGCAAGCATACGAATGCATTATAACAGTATATCCTGATAAATTTTTTTCCCAAATTTCCGTATTTTGCGCACACTCAATTTCGTTTGGCTTTTGCTGCTTGATGCAGTTTAATGCAACTTCATGTTTGACTTAAGTCGACAAAGTGCGCATACATACATACATTTATGTGTATATGTGTGTGTGTGTGTGCTGGTTGTTAGTTTTTTGTAACCAATTTAATGTGACTTGTTTTCAGCATTGTCGCTATAAGCGCTCATACTAGGGTATGTCCAACTGTTTGCCGCTTGCTGGGTTTATGCTTTTAAACTTGTGTGTGTTTTCAGATATGTTTTCAAGCGGATTTGCAGCTTAATAGCGACTAAAATACGACTAAAGTACGACACGTTGAACTTTTCTTTATTAATTTCGAATTTGGCTTGATATTTCTAAAGTTTATGTGCTTAGTTTGGTCTGGAAATTTGAATATTCTTGTTACAATGAAGAAGCATAAATTTGCAACTGCCAAGTGAAGCTTTATATTTATGCATTTAGTCAACTTAAGAAGATGTTAGATGTTGGCTAGCCTCGTGGGAGTGTGCTTTGTAGTACTAAGCTCCAATATTAAGCAAAAATTAAAAAAAAAAAATTAATTTACCAACATGTTGCTGTACTAATGTACTTATGCTTCAGTTGAACCACTATTTTGCCACATTTTACACACATTCATACAAACAATTTGTTCAATGATCAGCTTATTGTCACGACAGGCAGCATTATTCAACTGACCTGTATCGAAATATGCCGTTGTGCTGCTTTAAATAGTCAAGGTCTGTAAGCTTCCACTTTTCGTTGCATATGTTACGGCGCTAGCTGTTTAAAGTCATTTTGTGCGCAATCATTCATAGCTGCCACGTTTTCTTGCAACACGTAGCACCCACATTCACCAACACCCGACAAAAAACGTCGTGAGCGCAGCGTCGCGCATCGATTTCCGCGCCGACAGCGGCTCCATGCGCAACTAAGCCAAGAGAAGCGCAAACAAAAATCTCGGCAAATATGCTTTTCCTTGTACTTGATAACTGTTCAAGTGTATGTGTTGGTAAAAGCAATTTGTTGATGCTGTTTTTTTGAATTGTATGTCGTTTTCAGCGCGTGGCTTTTCGCGCGAAGCAAGCTCGAACATAGCCTTGCACTGTTCCGGCTTAAAATCCATTTCACTTGACTTCATTCGCGCTTCATTTCCATTCATATGCATATTCGCAATTTCAAATGTGCTTTTCGTTTGCATTGCATCTCATTGAACTTTGTAATCTTATTGATGCTCTCATTGCCTTCTCCCTTCCAACATGCACAAATTGTTGTTGCTGCTGCAAGAAGTGTCACGACGGTTGTTCCGCTTCTTGTTGATGATAATCTATTGAAATTTTGATTTGCTTTCTTGTAATCATATTTTGCAATACACCGTTTTTTACAAATCACCTTGAAAATTCATAGAATTTGAGCTGAAAAAAATTGCTTTCATATTTTTTGTTGGTTAACTGTTGGCCATTTTAACAGGTTAATTGAAGAGTTCACAGCCTACCTTAGTAAAACACGTTTTCTGGAAAACTCGTCTTTTTTCTTTCATTCGACATAGGTCCCTTCAAGCGTGATACACTGCTTATTGCAAATGAATATGATATATGAATATATACTTATGAGCTTTTCGATACCATTTTATAGTAAGATTTGCTGTCCTTTGTTTCAAAAACGCCTCAGTTTCGACGATCCCCTTTTCGTTCGACGAAAATTTTTACCCAGCGAGCATTTTTTTGAGATCTGAGAGCAGGAAATAGTTGCTTTGGGCCAGATCTGTAGAACTCCCCTGGATGCGGAAGCAATTCGAAGTTCAATTTCTAGATTTTTGACATAATTTTCATTGATTTGTGACACGGCGCATTGGCTTGTTGAAACAGCACTCTCTTTTTCTTTAAATGAGGGCGTTTTTCGGTGATTTCGTTCTTTAGTAACGATACGTAATAGTCGCTGTTGATGTTCCTTTCTTTTTCAAGGTAGTCAATAAAAAATATTCAATGCGTATTCCAAAAATAACCGCCATAACCACGCTTTGGAGCAGGTTCATCGCCTGCAATCCACTCAAAAACTCTATCGAGTGGGCTTCAGAATGAAGTGACACATACGAGGTGTGTTCAAAAAGTATCGCGAATCGTAACTGACAGTTTTCTTAGATTGCCGGGGCGTGGTGTATCATGAGTTCTTGCCACAGGGAAGAACGGTCAATAAGGAATATTACCTGCAAGTTATGCGCAATTTGCGCGAAGCAATCCGCCAGAAACGCCCGGATTTGTGGAAGAACAAAAATTGACTTTTGCACCACGATAACGCCCCTGCTCACACACATCGTGCGCGACTTTTTGGCCAAAAACAACACACTAATGATGCCGCAGCCACCGTATTCCCCAGATCTGGCCCCCTGTGACTTTTTCTTGTTCCCTAAACTGAAGAGGCCCATGAAAGGACGACGTTACGCTTCTCTTGACGAGATAAAGACGGCATCGAAGGAGGAGCTGAAGAAGATTAAAAAAAAAAAATGATTTTTTGAAGTGCTTCGAAGATTGGAAAAACCGTTGGCACAAGTGTATAATATCTCATGGGGATTACTTTGAAGGGGACAAAATAGATATTCACGAATAAATAAATAATTTATGAAAAAACACAAAATTCGCGATATTTTTTGAACAACTCTCGTAGAATCATGTTTCATCCATTATCACATATCAATACAAAAATACGGGTTTATTACGCTTGAACAATTCCAAACACTGCTCCGCATCATCAACTCGTATTCATTTTTGGTTAAAAGGGAGCTCGCACGGCTCCCACTTCGCACAGAGCTTTCTCATACACAAATATTCGTGAATGGATTGATCTACACGTTCAGTTGATATCCTTAAAGTGTCTGCTATCTCGAAAAACTTCACTTTATAGTCATCCAAAATTATTTTGTGGACTTTTTTATTATCTTCGTCGATAACAACCTCTTTTAGGCGTCCACTCCACTGCGTTTACTGTCTTCAGTGCTCATTTCAGCACATCTAACCTTAGCACATCAATCCTTGATGTTGGATTTTCCTGTGGCACTATCCGGAAGCTTGCCATCAACCCAAGTCATTTCGTCTCTGATGCCTCACTTTCGAAGGCAGACTAAGTCGATATTCATGTCATTTATTGTATGGTTGAGACCTTTCATTCCTTCACAATATCACTGGATTTCATCGCTGATAGAAATTCACCACACTTTTTACAACATATAGAAATAAAAATCAAGGCTTTAAAGTATGTTATTTTCTTTCAAAGCATATACTTGTTTAAAGAGTTCTTCCTAGTTAAGAAACTTCAAATCCCTTTCACAGCAACTCGGCACAGTTTTATAAAGAAGAATTCTATACTAGAACTAGAAGTTTTATTTTATAGGAGCTTAACAGCACTCTATTGACAATAAACTAGTTAGTAGGCCATCTTATTGCAATGTGTTTCCACTAACGTATGTAATATATTGGTAACAACTGGGACCTGTCTTTATAATTATTGGTCATTTACTCTCCTTAAACTGAGATTTAGACAAAAAAAAAAAATTAAAAAAAAAGTAAAAATCATGCCATTTATCAACAGATCATTTTGTTAGTTTTTAGAGCTACTCTCGATACAAGACGTGATGCTTGTATTTTATACCCGCAAGAAGTGCGTTGTAAAAGCTGTACCTTCTGATTATTGAGTTCAGTTCATGCCCCGATGAGCTCTACTATGCGTCCTTTCTTGCTATCCTTTGCCTTTGTTCCTTTAATTTCGCATGCATTGCTCTTTTTTATCCTGTGTATATTGCATTTCAACAGAAATTCATTGTCTGAATCTTCAATAAGTTATAGTGTCCTTTTCCGTTTTACAAATATATTTTCGCACATTTTTGTAGCTGTTTGCTGTGTGACTGGGATCTTACAAAAGTCTCTTGCAGTGAGATTCGTGCTGCCACAAAAGTTTTCCACTACAATCATAACGTTGGTTTTTTAAATGTTGTCATTGAATATGAGATTTTCTGTCGCAATCTCGCACTTGCTTTGTATGACTTCAGAGCTTGCCGCCACAAGCGACCGAGGTAATTTTTGCATACCATACAAACTACTTGTATGGCAGACTGTTAATCAGTGTACTGTTGTTCAAGGTTCAAGGAACTATATGTGGGGAGAAATTTTCCCAAGTGTAGAAATAAAGAAGCATGTTTTATTTGGTGAACATTTTTTGGTTACCACAAACCGGCACAGCTTCATTGAAATTCCTTTACGTTCAAATGAGGTCTTACTCCGATCTTGGCTGGCCTTGCGGCGTATACCTACGCATACATATTTCATATATTTAGATATAGTATGTATGTAAAATAGTTGAATTTTTGACATTTGTGCAAGAGTTTCCAACTTCGCAAGTTCTCCACTTTTCTACAAATTGCTGCGCAAATATTTGCTTAGTCAAACTCAAGTGAACGATTGTTAAATTGGACAAAACGAGTTCAATTGTCCACTTTATTTGTTTTGCTCAAACAAATCTGCAAAGCATATATTGTTGAGCTATAAAAATTTGCCAAAACTTAAGCAAGTTTTCACCAAATTTGCAAATGTAAATAGAAGGAAGACGTACGCATACACAAGGATTATTATACACAGGATATTTGCTACCCACACACTCATGTAATGCCGAAAGCAAAGAAAAGTTTGATCAACTCTCTTGTAGGAATGCGGGTAATTTGAATAACTTTGCACAGTGACCAATTGGTTTTTGTTGACAGAACAGAGGACACATGCGTATATTTGCAAATGTATGATATGTACCATATGTATGTACAGCTGTGCAAGCGGATTCAGTGACACAACGATTTGTCCTTTGTTTCAAAAACGGCCCCAGTTTCGGCGATCCCTTCTTCGTTCGATGAAAATTTTTTCCTAGCAAGCATTCTTTTGAGATCTAAGAACAGGAAATAGTCGCTAGAGGCCCGATATAAAAAAAAAGAAAGAAAGTCAATATTCCCAGCGCATTCCAAAATACAGACGCCATTACTTTGCCAGCCGACATTTTTGCTCCAAAGTGAGCTTGCGAGACTCCCAGAGCTTTCTCATACCCAAATATTCGTGAATGATATGATGTAAAAGATCAGTTGATATCCTTAGTGTGCCTTATGTCTCGAACAATTTCACTTTATAGTCATCCAAAATCATTTTGTTGACTTTTTTGATGTTTTCTTTGGTAACGACCTCTTTCGGGCGCCTACTGTGTTCACTGTCTTCAGAGCTCATTTTATAACGTCTAAGCTTAGCATAACAATATTTGATGGTTAATTTTCCTGAAGCAGTGTCTGCAAGCTCGTCATCAAGCTAAGTTCTTGCTTCAACTGATTTTTTTCCTTCAAAAAGCAATATTTTAGCGACACGAGAAATCTTATAAACCTTCTTATCCATTTTTTTTTTCAAAATAACAAAAGTTGCTTCACTCAAAATGATAAAATTCATAAACCAATAATCTGACAGCAGTTAAATTTATACAGGCGTCTTCCAAAGGTTAAATATAACTAATAGTCGTATCGACATGTTAGGCTTCATATGCTCCACCAACATGCAGTTACTTTTGTCCATAGTTAAAGTCATCAAAAATTATAAATCTTAAAATTTTAAAAATTGAATAACACTTAGGGGGAAAAGTAAATATGACTTAAAACACTTAAAATCCAAATAAGTTGACAATGTGTATAGTAAGATCATAATATAAAATATATATGTTTTCATATATATGTATATAATACATACATCTGTAACTCTGGTTTGAAGCCATGCACAATTCTTTATCTTGTTTTATTTTCTCAGCCTCTGTAAGCTGCTTGTTTGGAATTGAAATTGTTCTGCAACTAAAAATAGTTTACTTATAAACATATATGTAAACATGGCATTTGTGTGGCATATAATATATAGGTATATATATAAATACATATAAGAATTTCATCTGCGCCCACATTCAAATAAATATGTGCACTAAGCTTTAAAGGAAACGCTTGTCCGTTTGTATGTGACCATACTTATGAAGAGTAAATAAAGAATTGCAATTCTCCTTCGGAAGTCTGTAAGTTGCCACTGATGCAGCAGGTGTGTAGAATGTCGCAACTAAAGAGTAAAAGTGTGCAGGGTGAATATATTGAAAGCGCAGGAAGCTACTAAGAGTGCTTGCCTGACACACCGGATATGTTTATAATGTGTGGTTGCTGAGCGAGGAAGGAGGAGAATTTTATTATATTGCTTGCAAGGAAATGGAATATAATCGTTTTTAAAAAGGAAGCTTAGCTAGTTGTGATCGAAAGAAATAAAAATAATAATAATAAAGAGCAAAAGCCAATATAGAAAGTTAAATAAAAACTAAAAACTAAATAAATAATAAAAGCGATTGGCTCAAGAGATGAAGTTATAAATGCTTGAGATCAGACCATGATGCACTGACGCACGGTTATTCTTATCTATACGGTTGCTGCATGAAGTGCAGGATGTTTGATAGTTGATTGTACTCTTTTTACTATCTAAACAGGGTATATTAAGTGTGCAAATGGTAGTGCCTTGGTGGGATATCTCTTGTTCTTGGATAGTTTAACTTGAAAATATAGATTCTTTTATGCTTTTTCTAGATTAAAATTTCAAAACTGTCAGAAAAAATAATGACAAGTTCGATTCCCTTGATCTCATAATTATTCTCCAGGAGGACCTCTGAAAAAAGTGTTTGGTGGTGAGCGAAATTTTTCTACCTAATATGATTCCAAAAAATGTAATATTACTTTAGGTTATCTGTATTGACCCATGAAACCTATACGAAGGACTAGTCAAAATTAACATTTTTAACCAAATAGTGGCGCCGTGGTCTATGCCAAATTTACACAAAAAAAAATGGAAATTCCTATAAAAAAATTTTCTACCATAATTAAGTTGTAAATACATATGTATATCTGAGAAGGGAATAAAAAAATTTCAAGCTAATGAATCCAGCCGTTTTGGAGATATTTTCATCATCGACTCTGAAAACATCGTTTCGAGAAAATTGTGTTCAAAGTTTTTGAAGCAGATTACACTAAGTTAAGGGGGTATTCTACTCTACAATTTTGAAAAATTCGATTTTTTTCATATATTTAAAGTTTAAACATTCAAAAATATGACCTTGGAAGGATTTTTCAAAATTCGACTTATTTTCGGAGATACAGCCGATTTTGTGAGGTGGCGTCCGTGTTCACTAGAAAAGGAATTTCAAAAAAAAGCGTAAAAAATAATTTTTATTTTCAGGTTGTGGGCATTTTTCAAAAAAAATTTTTTTCGTGTTCCCGGACTATAACAGCATCCTTACTGATTAAGAATTTCTTTTGTTTTTTTTCAGACCACCGGGAGAATCAAGATCAATGTCTCCAGGATGCGCCATTTTTTTTACACTTGTCTTTCCCCCCCTCCTCTAATTATTTTAATTTTTAATATTTTTTTGTAATATTTTTTCTGTATTCTTAAGATGTCAATAAAAGCACCATAGAAAAAGGATAGTAAAAATATGTTTGGTATTTTTTTTAATAAAATTCAAAAAACTGCCCAAAATTTGATTTCTAGAGTAGAATACCCCTTAAAAACTTTTATTTTAATAAATCGGAGCTCATATATTCGAAACCATTTATTAGATTAACTAAAAATTTTCGGAAAATATTTTTAAATAAATATACATATGTACAGTCCACTAGAATATAAACAAAAAATAATTTTTTGAAATTGACCCTGATATAACCCCTGAATAGCCTCTTCGCACGCGAGTTAATTGATCAATTAGCCAACCTTTGCTCGGTGAAAGCGCTAATTTAGATCGATCTATAGTTCTTAAACGAATTGAAATCGAGTTGAAACTGGAATTCAACTTTAGCGGTTGTTGTCCAGGCTCTATACTTGGTTGTGTGCATTGATAAAGCTGCTGAATTTTAATCAGCAGAAAAATACAAAATCTCAAGCAAGTGTAACAGCTGATAGTTAAACAAGTGTATCATTGATCGAGTAGCCGACTGTGCGAAAAGCAAAAGCTGTTTTTTTTTTAAATTATTTCTTGAATACGCTATTCCCCGGCATTCTAGCAAGTTGCTAGTCGCATGCTCAGTAACGTTAACAACCACCTAAAAGTATGCAAAGATAAGCACTAAAGTTATCAGATTCTCGCCTTGACGTATTCAATGGATCATAGTCTCATACGAAAGAAGACACACATACTCTCTCCCACACATTATCTCACTCAACCGTTCGCACAAAATAAAGTGCCCTTGTGACAAACTCAACACCCCCCCACACAGCATAACTCATTGTCGCTTGGGATTTGCGGCACTATTAAAGTTTATTTCGAATATTTATGTCTTTTTTTGTACACTGACACAAAATATCACTTCATTTTGTATGCAATCCTTTACTACAAGTTACCGTTACCGTTATACCGCTGTGTTGCTTGCACGCCCGCATGAGCCCATCTGCCACGTCTGCGTGTGTTAGCAAGTGCATGGCAGCGTGTGCGTGTGTATGTATGCGAAATTGATAAACTTTGGCTTAGCATCATTTGAAATTCCGCTTGTAATCGGTTAATTTAGTTTTGTAAGTTTGCTGCAATAACAAAAACAAAACACATTGTGACACACCTTCACTTTGCTATAAAATAGCAATAGAAATAACAATAAATAATTAGATTACTTAAAAGTTCGCAACAAGCGTACATACGTACAAGCAGAGAGCATCTCGTAGCATAACGGAAATGTTATACTATTTACTTTGTTAATTCGCCATGTGTGTGCTGTCACGACAGCAAACTTTTCTCAGTGTGCCTACCTGCGCGCTCAGATTACAAGTAAACTTTAACTCCTTTGCAGCGTTGCCAACCGTTGTTGTTTAGTGTGTGTTAGCACGCATGTGTGTCATAATTAGTTTATTCTGCGTGTGGAGGACAGGCCAAAGGCGTATTGTCACACCAAATGAACGCATTTCCGTGATATATTTAGGTTGGCGCACAGCACATGTGGTTAGTATTTGCTGGCATCGCAATTACTTGGCATTATTTCAGACGTGTGGGTAGTTGGACTTGGAATGCCACTGCGCAGGCACAAGTTGGCGAAGCAGGGAAGCAGAACATGTGCCGCTTATGATTATGAGTTAGCTTTCAGCTAATAATAGTAATAAGAATTGCTTAAAGAAGAAAGAAGATTATCCTGTTGGTGCAAAGCCTGCGAATTGTGGCTATGTATAGTGCTTTATTTAGCTTGCTTTAGGACGACCTAAACAAGTGATGAGACCATTTACAGGAAATTCGTTTTGGAGTCCAAATCCCAAAGTGTAAAATGCGTCATACACTCATGGCCGCGCAAACCCTCCCACTATAATTTAAATTTTGTTCGGACTATTTCGCTCGTTTGGGATTTTCCCAAGTTTTTTTTTATGTTTTTAGTAAACATAAGTAAACTAAATTATATTATCTAATTATAATTATATTTTTAATTTATTATTTATGTTATTGCAGCAAACTTAAAAAATTATTTAATGAGTAAAACACAGATTAGCTTTTCTGTGCTTATACAAAAGCGACCGATTTTATTGTTTTTAAAATGATACACCGACTAAACTTCGTGTTTAAATTAAGAAAAAAAGAAATAATATAAAATTTTAATTTCAATTATAGTGTAAATGAAATTAAATTAAAAAAATAAAAAATAACATGTTTTCATCACATGTCAGTCTCTTACATTTCGAGCTCTTATTGTAAAGCTCACTACACTTCAATTGATTTATCTATAGCTGAATGATTTTCGCTTCTAATTTTTAATATTTTTGATAAATAACATGACTTTAACTTATTTCTAAATAAAAAAATTCTTTAGCGCAAAAAGTACCGCTATAAAGTGTATACGAGGTTTGACAATTAAGTAGTGAGACTGATTTTATTGCCGCGCTTGTGGTAAATCTGTGTCCTTGAAATTCCCTTTATCTTTTTCCGGCATCCCTCCCCTTTGATACATGTACCATTGCTCTAGCTTGCTTAGTTCGTCTGCTGCGTCAAGTTGAGTAGACGTGTGTTTGTAGTGCTCGTCCCCAAAATGGAAAAACGAAATCAAGAGCAACGCGTCGCGATAAAATTTTATGCCAGATTGGGCGAAACAGCTTCGGAAACGTACGCTATAATTGTAAGAGTGTATGGTAAGAGTGCTCTTAGTCGTGAAACCAAACGCCAAAGCTCACAATGGTTGTCTCCGCGCGCCCCCCACCCGAAAAAAGCTTGCATGAGCAGGTCGAAGGGGAAATCCCGTGGAATCGTCTACAAAGAATTGGTTCCACCGGGGAAAACTGTGAATCAAGTCTACTATTGCCAAGTACTCGAAAGATTGCGAAAACTAGTCAACAGGGTGCGCCCAGACATCGTTCGTAACTGGATCCTTCATCATGGCAACGCGCATTGCCACACCGCTTTCAGCGTGTCCAGTATTTGGCCTTTAAAGAGATCGCCGTGTTGCAACAGCCGCCTTATTCGCCCGACATGTCACCCTGTGACTTGTTTTGTTTCCTAAACTAAAAGCGGTGGTCAAAGGAACCCATTTTGAGTCGATTACGGACATCCAGGCGGCCGCGACGAGGGTACACGCGGACATCCCAGTCGAAGCGTTCCAGAAATGTCACGAAGCATGGAAAACGCGCTGGAATCGCTGTATAGCTGCCCAAGGGGACTACTTTGAAGGGGATGGCAGAGTAGAATAATTTTCAAATATACGGTTTTTATGGAATCAGTCTCATTACTTAATTGTCATACCTCGTATGCACAAAACTTAAAAATTTTGATTGGTAAAGTTTGCGTGGCCGTGAGTGTACGGTCTCAGTGTTTGAGCTGCTATTCTGAAATTTCGCACTCCAAGAAGTTGCTTATTTGTCGATATTGCTCATATCAGACCACAATGGGACATAGCCGTCATAGAAACTGATCGATTAAAATGAAGCGCGTGTAGGAAAAGCCTCTTAATTAAACAAGATATTTCGATGTGGATAAACCGGTTAAGACATAATAATGTACAAATATTTAATTGAAATAATTGCTTATATCATAATTAGGTATTTCACATGTTAAGCCATTGGAATTATAATTGTTGCAAATTCAATGCGTTTTGTTGTGATTCTTTGGCTTCTGTTTCTTGGACATAAGCATAGATCCGACACTCATCGCGAGTAATAATAAACTTCGTGACATAGGGGTAGTCGGAAAGCATTGTTTCACAGACATTAATGTGACGCTGTTTTCCGAAAAAAGTTGAATGATTTCGGACCCCATCGAGCTTTGACTTCTTTTAGGCCCAAATGAGCTTTCAAAATGGTTTACGCTGATCCTTCCGATATTCCGATGATGCTTGTAAGATCTCTGACTGTTAATCGTCGATGTCAGGCGTTAATTCCTCAAAATACTACTACTCTTTGTAGCATTAAGTAAACTGCTTTGACTACCAGTATTGCTTTCTATGGGCTGTGAATCCAAACCATAGCTGTGGTATTATTTGAAATTACAAAAATATCAGTTTCAACTTTTATACTTACGGCAGTGCTAATATCAGCAAAAATGCTTGAACTTCTCTATAATTTTTCAGCATAAAAGGTGCACTGCAAAACACCTCACTAGTAGTGGCCCTACGCGCGCCATAATGGAGCTAATTCGCACATTTGCCACTTGCAGCGGCTGCAATCGCACAAAAGCTGCGCGCACATGAGAATATACTTGAATGTGTGCTTCAACACGAGTTTAACTGTCTCTAGCGCTCTCTGCATGCTGTTGGCGCACAGCCTGCGAGCCATTCACTCATTTTCGCAACTCAATGTTACTTCTTTCGCTTTCAATGCACATGTTGCAAAGCGGCAGAGTTGCATGTCAGTCCTGCAACAAAGCAAAGCACCATACACGCCACTCCAAAAAGAGCAGAAATGCGAAGCAACAACTTCGCCGGAGAACCGCTGCCACTTGTACTATGTATAGACGCGCGTTGAATGAGTAATAGCCATCGTATTTGCGGTAATTTTGCGGTTACGACATGTGTATGTGTGTGGGCGCACCCACGCGGTTGCATGTGCTGTTGGTAATGTCTTCATTCATGTTTGCAACCCTTCATTCATCTTCATCATGCACTTTCCGTTAATACCCGCTGCCAGCATTAGCATTATCTCTTTCTATTCACTCTTTGGTTTTCGTGCTGCCATTGTTGGTTGAGCACAATATTTCTATTATTTACGAAGTATTATGCACGCGGCAGCACCTGGTGATTAATAGCAAAAATGAAAGAAATATACAGACTGTGCAGATTGAAAGACCTCTTAATCTTGGATTTAGTAAATTCGCGACAGTTTACTTCCTTGGCAAATATTCAACGTTATCTTTTGATAAGTTCGTCGGAAAACCTTTATGGAATTAAAAATTGGAGAGCTATCTACATTCACTTTCTCTTATTCCATCTTAGTAGATTACAAGAAAATACAAATACTCGGTACTTTATATACGAGGTATGACAATTAAGTAATGAGACTGATTCCATAAAAACCGTATATTTGAAAATTATTCTACAATTCTGCCATCCCCTTCTAAGTAGTCCCCTTGGGCAGCTATACAGTGATTTCAGTGCGTTTTCCATGCTTCGTAACATTTCTGGAGCGCTTCGACTGGGATGTCCGCGAGTACCCTCGTCACGGCCGCCTGGATGTCCGTAATCGACTCAAAATGGGTTCCTTTGACCACCGATTTTCTTTTAGGAAACAAAAAAAAGTCACAGGGTGACATGTCGGGCGAGTAAGGCCGCTGTTGCAACACGGCGATCTCTTTAGAGGCCAAATACTGGGACACGCTGAGGGCAGTGTGGCACGGCGGGTTTGTCGTGATGAAGGATCCAGTTACGAGCGATGTCTGGGCGCACCCTGTTGTAGTAGACTTGATTCATGAGGCAAGTCGACGACTGTTTGTTTGATGACAGGAGATATTTCGTCTTGCCCTCTTTCACTGCCAGACTCATTTGCTTTGCTTCCTTGTCCTGTCTGGAGAAAGCAGAACTAACGACGCAGGTGTTGAGGCGGATGATATCAATATCATAAATTGCAGAAGCCAAATTAATGATTATTCCAGCTCAATTTGAGAATTTATTGTGGTTTGCAACAAAAAACACAAGTACTGCATTCAAAATGTGCCAACAACTCAGGGTTGCATTATTGCGAGCACGAATCGAGTGTCTACCGTTGTTACTGCTCTCGTGACCACAACACCGCCCGCTCCAACCGCTCACTGATAAGCTTAATTAGTGCTTATACAGTGCGAATAATTGA
Source organism: Bactrocera zonata (assembly GCA_037783105.1). Lineage (NCBI taxonomy): Eukaryota > Metazoa > Arthropoda > Insecta > Diptera > Tephritidae > Bactrocera > Bactrocera zonata. The sequence continues at coordinate 177,068 of JBAWJQ010003829.1, read as the reverse complement.
GCAATTTGTTGCTCACAAAGAGAAGTGGGCTAATTAACTTGAATAAGCTTTAGTTAAAGCGTCGTCAATGCGTAAAACTGCCTAATTTGGGAGCGCCTCGAAAATTATGCAGTTATTAGGTTTGCTCGAAATTAGTTCTAAGAAACATATACATTTAAATTATAACTGAAACGTTAGGCTACAATAATTTTTAATTATCTGCAGATTCTCTCACTGCTGGTTGCTATATATTAAAAGAGAGGCTACTGACTGGGAAAATTGATTATTGCTTCTTGATCCAATGCACATTCGCCAATTTTGAAGCTAAGATCTAATTGCAATTAAATATAAATGAAAATCGTCCAAAACGACGTTTAATTTACGTAGTTAGTTAGGTGAAATCTGGCAACTCACAACTTTATTGTAAAGTCCACAGTGCCTTAAAATATTCATCTCAACCGAAAAATGGAATTAAACAATTTTTTTTTTACAATTTTCGACATGATTTAACTCAGCAACAGCGCATTGCTGAACTTCATTAATTTTTTTGGGGATGAAGCTGCATTGAAGACCAGTGTTTAGTGATGGTATGGTGAAATCGGTCGAGGTCATAGCTCACACCAAGCCTTGTACATGTCATATGATCTATCCTGAGATTGAAACAACTATAGGCATTAGTGGGAACAGCATGGAAACATGTCTCTGACATCATGAGAGGTGATGAATTGTGGATTTACGCGTATCAGTCCGAGCCAACTGTTTTTCTTAAGCACCCAAAACATTGATTTAAGGGGTTAGGGGTAGTCAGAATTTTCAAAAAATTATTTTTTTTTTGCATTTTCGTTAAGTATAATATCTTAAAAATATTCTCTGAAAATTTCACGTTGATCCGATAATTAGTTTTTGAGTTATTCGACAAATAACAAAGAGAGCTCGGACACTTCAAAGCAAAAAGGCAAACTTTAAACGCGTTTTTCTCAAAACTATATTTTTTGAACTGGTGACAACTGTAACTCGAAAACCGCTCAGTAGATTTTAATGAAATTTATACAACTTTTAGAATACATAATAAACTTGGACCTGATCGAAGGATTTTTTATTTTTCAAAAATTTAGAAAAAAAATTTCTGAGGCCGCAATTTTGTTAATTCAAAAAAAAAAAAAGAAATCCCTCGATCAGTCTCGAGTTTATCTATTTATAAAACTAATTTTGTTTGTCCGATTGATTTTAGATGAATCTCCAAGGATTTATAGTTGTCACCGCAAGTACATTCCTTTGGAACTGGGTCAACGCAAACATCTATAACTTTGGAATTAATTTTTTTTTGAAATTTTCGTGACTTCAAGTCAACACATTCTATAATAATGCCATATTAATACTTTTGTAAAATAACACGATTTAGTAGCAAAAGAAATACTGAAAAGTCTAATTTTTTCCTGCCTCTGACTAACCCTAACCCTTTAATGAGCCATCCTTCGCATAGTCCTGATTTGCACCGAATAATATCATTTCATACTGTCACGTAAAAATAAACTAATAGGTCAACGTTTTTCATCACCAGAAGAGAGGTTTGATGCGTTCAGAACGCAAGTTTTAGAGATATCTCAGTGAGACTGGCAAAAGTTCTGCAAAAATAGGTTCAAATGCATGCAAAAGTGTATAGAGTTTATCGGCGAATAGTTTGGAAGACCATAAAGCGATTTTCGATGATTAATATGATTAATATGAGTATTTGTTTTTGTTCTCTAATAATGCAATGAGTTATAAAAAACAGTTTTCATCCAAGAAATTTACTCAGCACGTTAAGCCAGTCATTTCAACATACGCATTTTAGGTTCTCAGACGTTAGCTTCTGAATGTTGCAAACTTAGTGCTAAACTTAGTAAACACTGTTCAGGGTATAACAATACTCTTAGATATATATAACGCGTCTGCATCTTATCGTCTTCTTCACACCAACCAACCATTAGCATATAAGTTTTAGTACAAACAACAAAAATGCGGAAGCAAATAAAATAAAATGGCTCTAAGAGCATATCTTTGTATTTATTATTTCTTTTTATTAACATACATAATGAATTTATATATTATTTTGCTTTTTCCACCTCCCTTTTGTTGTTCGTCAGAAGCAACAAAGAAGCTTCAAACAAATCGTAATACCAGTAAGCGCTTATTTATTTCTGAAATATGATCTGCCACCCACTAAAAGTAATCTTCTCTTTCTTTGCAGGTATGTAAAAAATGTGCTGGACATCAAGAAATAGCGGATTAGCTTTGAACGTTGAGTTAATGCTAGTAAATTTGTATGTATGTATGTATATATTTATGCCTTGAGATGATAATGAAATTATTCATATAAAATTTCGAAATGAATTTCATAGAATGAAACCCCGTCTATTTCCCATATAACATAATTTTAAATTCCATTTGATTCTTTCATTTTCCATTACGCACTAATAATTCCTTTAAAGTATGCCACCGTATAATCAAAAATTGTCCAAATCCAAACAAATCCGTTCAAGCCGGTGGATACCGAATATGTGAACCCCAGTATCTATAGCTGACTTTTGACCGAAAATATCGGTCAATGAGTGAGATATACAATTGAAATTCAGACAAAATCTGTTACTGACAATACTTTATGTGTATTTCAAAAATGTGTATACTTTCCTGAGTTCCCATATACCTAATATAACTTCCGGGTGACTTTATAGCGCATATATCGACCAATAATTGAGATACTACTGTGCTCAACAAATAAGGTGACATTTGAATTTAAACTGCGCGCGTCGAAGAATTTGGAGAATTATTTTTTTTTAAGGTTGGTAGTACTGTCAGTCACATTTATGTCAAATTTCATGTCAAAATATTCATTAGTGTTTGAGATACGTGTCGTTTTGTGAGCTGCTAAAAGTGAGTTTTTCGTTTTTTGCGATGTCGTAATTTGTTGAGCAAAGAATTTGCATAAAATTTTGTTTACGGAATCAATTTTCTGCTGCGGATACGTTGAGTATGGTGCAGAAAGCCTTTGGTGATGAGGCTATGTCTAAAAAAAATGTTTACAAGTGGTATAGTGAGTTCCAAGCCGCCCGCGAACGTGTCGAAGACGAATAGCGTCCAGGGCGACCATCAACCTCAACCGATGAAGCTCACGTTAAACAAATCAAAGATTTGGTGTTGAAAAACCGTCGATTAACAATTAAAGACCTAGCTGATGAAGTTGGCATTTCGAAAGTCTCAGCCAATACCATTTTGAAGGATGTTTTGGGCCTCAAGCGCGTCAAATCTCGACTGGTACCGAAAACATTGAATTTTTTGGAAAAAACGTGTCGCGTTGAAGAGTGTGAAACGATGCTTTCCGACTACCAGAGTGTCATGAAATGCATTATAACTGGCGATGAGACTTGAATCTATGCTTACGACCTCGAAACAACCGATCAATCGAGCGAATATCGTGCCAAAAGAGAGCCGAAACCAAAAAAATCACGCCAAAATCGCTCAAAAATCAAGGTTATGTTGACTGTTTTCTTTGATTATCGTCCGGGGACACCGTTTTTATACGATAGAGGAGATTCAAGCCGCAGCGAAGACGGAACTGAAGGCCATCCCGGAAAGTGACTACAACCAGTGTTTCGAAGATTGGAAAATCCGTTGGCTTAAGTGCATTGCATCGGGAGGGGATTACTTTGAAAGAGATGAAATTGATTTGGAAGAATAAGTAAAGAATTTTCAAAATAAATACAATGTCACCTTATTTTTTGGGCACATTAGTATATCAATGAATCCGACTGAGTTTACTCCATGTGATTGGTGATTTTATGTAAGTTACATACCTTAATGAATCTCAGGGAACATTTAATTAGTATGTGACATATAAATAAAAGGTGGTATTGGCAAGAATAGATAAAATCGGGTCGATACTGTCCTCAACCCTCATATACTAAATATATCTACAGTTGAACTTCCAATTGGCAATAGAACTCAAATTTCATATAAATTTCCTTTTTTAACTCGCGGTCTCTCCAACACTAAGTTTTTGTGGATTATGGTGATTCGAGTTAGTTCAACTATATACACAATTGCATGGATTCCGATCCTTTGGTTGAAGTTTTACATTGTAAGGTATTTCCCTGGCTTTGAGTCCGGCAAATTGCTAGAGTATAAAATCTTCGGTTGCACACGAACTTAACCTTTCCTTAGCTGTTTTTCAATAATATTATTACAAGAGATTTGTTGCATAATATAGATATATTTCTGTAATTTTCATAATTATTTTCGTAACTTGCCATTTCAATAAACTTGGTATAAAATAATAATTTTTGTATAAGAAGAGAAACATGATTTTTTTCGTAATTAAAAAATAGTCATCTGTAAATTAATGATTATTTCAATTAAGCTTACTATTGCCCCTTCAGCGCTGATAAGCTTTCAAAGTCAATGCTTCCTTGTTTGGAGGCGAGCATTTAGAAGCCAGGCAACAGGCAAGCGGTCTGTTGCAATTAAATGCGCGACTTGCATCAGCCAAAGGCTGCTGATAGTGCAGCAACGTGATTTTGCCAGCTGCACAAATCAGCGCATGTTGCAAGCAGCCAGTCAAGAGTCTATATATGGTGTGCTCACAATTATACTAATAAGCACATATGTATGTATGGATTGTATATGTGAGCTAAGCGACATATACTTATATGTACTTCGTTGTTAGAAAAAGCATGCTTGCGAACTTATTGTTTGAGCGAATATTTAGGTTTTTTGATATCCAAAAGTTGGAAGTGAGCAAAAACGTCAAGCGCCAATGAAATAACTTAGTCGCGTGTGCAGAGTTTTGCGTCAGATTTTCACTTCAAACTAATGCGCATTGTATGAAGCCTATTTTAGCCCGTTTGTGCAACAAAATGCCAAATTAAGGCGTTACAACTACTTGGTTCAGCGTTTGTGCGCTTGCTGGCCTAAGTTGGGCGACAGTTTGCATCAGCCATGTTGGTGTTGTAGCGGCAGAATTATGCCGCTTACATCAGCCATATTTTGTAATGTTTTTTTTCTTATGTTTGGATGAGCAATTATAATCAGCATTTGATAGATTTGTTAGTGCTTATAGAAAGATAAAATCATAAAATAACTATTAATCAAAAATATAACCATTTTATAGCCAAAACTCATATTTTGTTTCAATATGAGTCTATGATAACCAATTTATAACCAATATATAACTAATATAAAACCAATGTATAACCATTTTATAACCGAAACTAAAATTTTGTTTCAATATGAGTTATGATAACCAATTTATAACCAATATATAACTAATATATAACCATTTTATAACCGAAACTCAAATTTTGTTTCAATGAGAGTGGTTTTATTACAACCTTTTTCCCTCGCCTGTAGAATTATGAAAACTGATCTAACGTTATTTTGCTTTTTCGGTGACTGCATAGTCAATAAAAGTTCAATTCACTTGCTGATTTGCTGTTGTAGCAATATTTCAATTAATAATCGCTCAGCTGAGTGTGGCAAGTTACGAAATGTGTCTGATGTCGCATGACCCAGACAAAATGCACTAAATTGCAAAATATTATTTATTAATAATAAAAAAATAATATTGAATAAAGAATAAAGCTTGCTGCGCTTATTTTACAACGCAAATTTGTTTTTGCAATGCCAGCTTAGCTTAGCTGACTAAGCATACATGCGATTAAATAAGTCAAAACGCATTTAAATTAATCTGCTACATAAACAAATATTCGTATATATATATATATATATATATATATATATATAATAAATATCACACACTCACATTATATAAATGTATAGAAAATTTAAAAAAATGCTTACAAACATACAAATGATGGTTAAATGCGTCAGCGATAACCAAATGACGGAAGCCAGGCTACATACTCGTACTATAGGCACACACTCATACATAAATGGTATGTAAAGCAATGAGCCGAGATATATATAATGTGAAGTAGTGAACTGATCACTATCAATTTGTTTCGGAACGAGTTTAGCGCTAATAAATCTGATACATAATACTCAATACAGTGTTAACTGGATATGTGGAACTAATTCTATAAGTTGGGGAAAATTTTTCAAAATATTCTTTTTAACTAAAGCAAATGTGAAATTTCCTGAACATATTTCGTCAAATAAAAAAATTTTTCATTGAAAAATTTCTTGTTGATAGTTTAGTTTATATGGAAACTATAGGCTATAATGGACCGATTTCTTTTAAGATTGAATTAATGCCTAAGATACTCACACATGCCAAATTTCGTAGAGATATCTTATGAAATAAAAAAGTTTTCCATACAAGCATATGATCCCCAACGTTCCGTTTGTATGGCAGTTATATGTTATAGTGGATCGATCTTAATTATTTTTATGGAAATTATGCCATTGATTTGTGCAACACAAAATTTCGTGCAAATATATTGTCAGATAAAAAAGTTTTCCATGCCAGCACCTAATTTCGATCGTTCAGTTTGTATGACAGCTATATCCTATAGTGACTCGATATCGGCGTTTGCAACATATGAGCAGTTTCTTAAAGAGTAAATGATGTGAGAAAAATTTCAGATTGATAACTCAAAAACTGTGGGACTATTGCGTGCGCGTTGTTCGCTAACCAAACACTTTTGATGGCGTCTTATCAAAGAAATTATAGACCGGGTATAATCAGTAAACTCGCTTTAAAAATATTTCATCACATAATTTAATATATACAAACAAACATTACGCTCCTGCTCGACCAATTTTGAAAATTCAAATATTTGCCGCACTATCGAGTACTCACTGTACTGCATGCAATAGGCAGCCTACATATGACACAAATGAAATTCGCTAAGAATCAATTTTATAGCAAATACTAATCGCAGACATACTGACCCAGTCACGATTATAGCACAAGTGAAGTACACACTAACACATTGAAGTACTCGCGTTTATACTATGAGTGACGTAGCTAGCGCCTCAAGTGACTGCCTATGCATTTAGATAAGAAAATCAGCAGACTCAGAAGCGCATAAAATTGTATGCGCGTATGAAACCGTTCCGCGTCGCTTTTTAGTTAGATATAATTGTAATACGCATTTTATGCTAAAACGCCATTAGCGTTATGCAAACGGAAGTAAGATATGTCTGTATGTACAAGTTATGTGCATAAATCTAATTATAACTGCAGTTTTGCTTAGTTGGTCAGTGTCAGCCTGCAGAATTTGCGTTTCGATTTAAAAACATAGAAGTGGGTAATTAGGTAAAGGGTAACAGATTATTGGTGTACGCTTGGTTATGCGAAAAGCCAACAGTTATATACTTAGTATTTAAAATGCTACTTAGTTGTTGTTTAGCTTTAGAAATCTTGTTCTTATTTTAATGAGATTTTGGAAAATGCTTTGTTTATAGCATAAATATTTAAATTTACGAAAAAAAAATTTTTCATTTTTGAAAATTTGACAATTTTTTTTAAGTAAATAAAAAAAATAAAAAAAATCGGCCCACTCCGGAATTAGCAGGAATAGTTGTCAAATTAATTAAAGTTTTTTTTGAGGAAAAACAAAAAACAAAAAAAAAAATGGCGAACTTCCAAAAAATGGCGAACTTCCAAAAATTGACGATTTTATTAAAAAGAACAGATTATTTTATATAATTGATCGTGTTAAATTTTTTTCGTGTATTTTTTCGAAAAGTTCATTCAAAAACAAAAATTAAAAAAAAAAGTTCCGCAAAAGTCAATTTCTACAAAAGTTATGGCTATTTGAAAATAAAAAAGCCATTTTTTTGAAAAATTCATAACTTTTTTGAAGTTGGACAAAAAATTTTGAAAAAATTCTCAAAAATGTTTTTCAACGGGTAGAAAAGGATGGATAAGTTTCAGCAAAATCTAAAGGGGTCGAGTTCAAAAGGGGTCGATTTGGTATGGAATACCCCATACACAAGTATGGTCAACTAAAATGCAAATAGCACTTTTCATAAGTTTACACTACTTACATATATCTAAAGAAAATTTGAATTTTGGTTATAAAATAGTTATATAAATGGTTACATATTGGTTATAAAATTATATGGTGGTATAAATCGGTTATATAAATGGTTACAAAGTGGTTATATATTGGTTATATTTAACTGCGGAAGCTGAAAATTTTATGCGAAATATGTGTAATACGATGTAGTAAATTGTAAATAATAAAATACTCAGTTTTGGTTTCTTGATGAAACGTTCTTTTGCTTTTTAGGTGACGATATGTGCATGTAGTATTTCAAAACTTCTTAGCGAAAATCATTATCTATAGTATATGAGAGTAATTCGTGGAACTAAATCACACACGTTTGGTACTTAACTATAGTATATCCAATATCATACTTAAACTTCTGCTAAAATATCTAGCATATTGGTATAAAACCAAGAGGAAATTTGAAGCTATAAAATATATGAATTATAGTATCATCTGGTACAACCATGTTTTTGCAAAGTTTTAATCTAACAATTTCAGTTTGAAGAAGGAAAAAAACTCACACGGAGCCAGATCTAATAAATACGGTGGTTGATAGATGATATTTATTTTATTTTTGGCTCTGACTTCGGTCACTATCGTAACTCAATGCGACAGTGCATTATTATCGTGTAAAATCCATGAATTGTTCTTCTATAATTCAGGCCGTTTTCGATAAGCAGCCATCGAAATGCAAATGCCTCACTACGGCCAAATAGAACTCCTTATTAACCGCCTGACCCTGCAAAACAAATTCATGATGCACCAAATCATGAATTTCGAAAAAAAAAACAATGAGCATCACCTTAATTTTGGAGCGGTTTTGGCGTGGCTCTTTTAGTTGCGGCCCGTTTTTCCTCTCCATTCCGATGATATTCACTTGTTCGCAGGTCCAATAAACTAATGGCTCATCGGCAGTTACAATGCTCACCATGAATGTGGGTTAGGAATTTGCACAACTAAGTATACAGTACTCTTTAAAACAAAAAGATTTTTTTAATTCAACTTTATCGTGGCGAGTCGAGCAAGAACGCCTTTCATACTCAAAATATCCACCAAAATCATACGAACGGACTCATCAGCAATGTTTTGCTCTCATGTCATCTCTCTAATTTATCAATTGAAGCGGTTGAAGGTCGTCCAGAATCCAAAGGCATGTCTTCAACGGTCCCTCGACCGTCCCTGATATACCATAAGCCATTCCCAACATTCGCAACGATTCCACACACGAAATTCGGTTTGAAATACAAAATTTGAGACAAAGACAAAATTTTTGTTCGATAATTTTATCGATTGTAAAAATCGCAACCCACTTATTCGATTGCTTAAACATTTGTTTGATATAACTAAGTGACAGATTAATTTATTCCAAGAAATGAAAATCCAACGACCGCATTTGATATCACATTCGTATGAAATGAACAGTACAAACGGCTAAACATAGAGTCCACTGCGACTTATTCCCATTTCTTACCCGGAACCGAAAGAAACAGCTGCAAGTGCGATAAGCTGTAGAAATTCGAAATAACATATGTATACACACAAGTATAGTAATCTGTATGTGAATTTGAATGCTTGTTTAGAAAGTGAACTTTGCGTTGTTTGAAAATTTCCTAAGAAATGCTTATTCTCCGTATATTCTTATCTCAAGTTGCATTTTAATAAAAGGTTAGCTAAAATAACTTAGAATAATATTTAAAAACAATTCTCTGTTAATAACAATTTGCAAAATAGTCAATTAGTTCGACGCTTAAAGCGGCTTCTTTGATATTCGAGGGAAATTGCTGTGTTTCAGTTTCCACTTTATTGACCTATCAAATGTGAGGTTATCAATTTGCTATTTTATTTGTTAGTTTTCAATAACATTGATGTAAAGTAATAAGGCATGTACAATAAATTATAAGAGGGTGGACAGTAAACAAAGTATTTCAAGCGAAATGTGGGTGTCTTTCAGGCTCCTAACTTAACTTCTAATATTTACGAAATAGAAAAGAGAGATATAACCACTTCCAAGTGAAAATTTAATAAAGTGATGATGTGCTTTCAGAGTCAAGACTAAAACTACTTGTTATAGGCATAATGAGGAGAAAGTGCGTCAAAATCTAGCGTCTGACCTTTTTATTCTCACACAACCCAGAAAGTGGTTTCTAATAACTTGGATGGGAAATCCACATAGTTCTTCCAACTCGGTAGCATTCTCTAAAATGTATAGTAAAAGTTTTGTTGGAATAAGCCACTATAACAATTTATATAGTTATAACAAAATATCTTTAAATACTCCGAAGATGTCTGCTTGTAATAACTGACCTTAAATTTGGTTTAGTACTTAAGATAATATAAAAAACAATGCGATCTTCATATTGCCTTATAAAATTCCATTTTCATCTAATAAAATATTGAACAAACATACACACTTGAACAGCTCTACTATCAGTTGCTAATTTCAGCATCTTTTTGCTGCTGCTTTCTGTCGAAGCATGGAAAGTAGTACCAGCGTTGGTGTCGCGCAAACTCCTCGCCATCTTTCAAGGTCTGCGGTAATTTTCTGCAAACACAGTAAATTCGAATATAAAATATTGAGATAATCTCAAGCATATACATTTATATATACTGCTACATACCGATTTAAAGTCTCTGGCAACGCCAAGCATAATATCGCACCCAACAACAGCAAAATGGAGATACAAATAGACGGCAGTGGTTTGAAATAGTGACCCAAATGTATTACATAAGAGTTAAGGCTACTGAAGCCGAAGCCGACTACATGTATATTCGCCATTGCGCGACCACGCACCGAGGTCGGTATAAATTCGGAGGCATACTGCGCTTCCGCCTCATAGCTTACCACAACACCATAACGACCGAGACCGACCATAATAGCGAGAATGGTCGCATGCTGTTCGGTATCAAGTGTGGCAATCAGAAAGCCAGTAGTGGCAACAATTACGGCGCTCAGCAGTAGTGTGCTGAAAGCCATGCCCTTACGACCGATGCGATTCTGTAGCAGAATAAGGCTAAAACCGCTAAAAATATACACCAGCGAAGTGGCTGAGAAAAGCAAAAACGGTGAAGTGCCCATACCTTCCATATTTCTACTGATCACATCGAGTGCGAGTGAGATGATCATGCTATAAGTTCGGTAGAAGGGTTAAGTGATTAACTCGTTTAATGCTTGATGTGGTACTTACTATTTCAGCACCATTATAATGGTAAATTTACGTAGACGTGGTGTACGGAACATGCCCCAGAAAGTGTCTTTCGTGGCAATGAGTTTGCGCTCGTCGTCCGCCTTCTTCTGATAATATGCTACGAACTCTTCGAATACTTCGTCTTTCACTTCGCGTTTGTTTATTTTGGCAACACGCTTCAGACATTTGACGGCGCATTCATAACGTTGTGTTGTAATCAGCCACTGTGCGCTCTCACAAATCAAAAATGGAAAAACGAGTACAATCAGCGCAGGCACAGAAGCGATGTACAGGTAGAGGCGCCATGAACCGGACCAAAGTGCAAACCACGGTGTGAATACCAAGCCGGTAAAGTAAAACAAGCCAATAATCAGATTCAGGCCGAGTGTGCGCTTCTGTGGACTCAAGTATTCAAATACTGCAAGCGAAATTTCCACAATGAAAAATATAGAGTGAGTCACCGATTTTTTTAACTTACCCATTATGTACATGAGATAGAACAGCGTATCTGTGGATAGGCCGGAAACGAAACGGAAGAGCGCAAAAGTTGGCAAATTATTGGCAAAGCTTGTTAGGAAATCACCTAAAGCACCAGTAAAAGTTGTGCAAAGCATTGCAGGTAGACGTCCGACTTTGTCGGCTAAGAAACCGAAAAATACTGTGCCTGTAACGGAACCCACGAAGTATAGCGATTGGCCTACCGCCGACTGGAAAGCGTCATCACATACCCAATTGAGCTGGAAGCACAAGCGTAAAGAGTTTACTTTAGAGTTAAAATTGTGCATAAAGTATGGCTTTAAGCCTCTAATTTTCATATGTCCATTTAATTGTGTATAGAAAGAAAAATAGAAAAAAATGAGGTTTGAGCCGGAATTAAGCTGTCACCTCTCTCACAACGAATCACATAGCTTACAGGTATGTCATATTTAGGCGATGTGATCCCTATTTTAAGACCTTGATTTTGAGTTTACAAACTATCATGCAGCCTAGCATGAGGTACTCTTGAGTCACAGAACTGGTAGTTTACAAAGGAAGCTATAACCATATTAAACTCTTAACACTTAGGTGCTTCTTGAGTTGCAGTGCCAACACAAATACAGGTATATAACGAGATTAAGATTGTCTCAGATCCATAAAATGTTTAGTTTAGTGAGCTACTTACATACTATACTACTTACTTCTGTGGTGATGGTTCGGTATCCTCTCTCATATTCATAGATCCACTGCTGGCATTGTCCCACTTCGGCAACAATTGGCTTGCCGTTGACTATATCGTCGAGAAGTGTGCAGTGTGGGCTCTGAGTTTGGGCATAAATCGCGCGAATTTCATCAAAACTAGCGTTGGCCAACTTCTCGTGATAGCACCTGGTTGAAATTCAGAAACATAGGTTCAATTTAAACACAAATTTAAGCATGCATATAAAACGGGTTTAAACTAAAAACAGGTGCTGAAGATAAGTGCCGGGCAGAGAAGTGTGCTGCTCGACCCAAACCGAATTGTATACTTTTAATGTTTTCAGTAACCTGCAAGCCACTTTGGAAGATTGTTTGCACTTTTAATGATAATATTTGAAGACTCTTTCTTATTATTTAACTGCCTATACTTCAAATTAAAAAATAAAGATTTAAAAAAAAAACACTTTTAAATTTTTGTTTTTCACCACTTTCAGCACTAACTCCATGAATATTAAAAAAGAATATATTCCTTCTGCGACTCACCAATGCTCCGGCGTAAAAGTAATCAGAATCTGCGCATAATAATGCATCGACGAAAGAATATTCACAATTCCGAAGCATAACATTATAATGTATTGAAAACGTCCGAAACTGCCGCACTTTTCTAAAACAGCATCAAAATCCATTTGCAATTTATTGACAATTTTAATGATTATTTTTACTAAATTATAGGTTTTTATAGAAGTTAGAATTTGTTTCAAATAACTTTTTCTAGCAATCGACAAGCGTGCACACCTTCACTCAATCTGTTCAGTATGCGGTCAGTTAGGCAATATATCCGAAAACTACCGGAAACTCAACATCACCAGCAGCATCATCTTTATACTTTTACAGTACACTTACCGAAGTGCAAATAACAACAATTACTGCGTTTGTCAATATCAGCAATGACGCAGTCGATGCACAGTGTTATGTTAAAAATTACTTTTATTCTATATCCAGGGTAAACTAAGTTTACCAGGATGTTTGTAATGCCGAAAAGGGTGTTGTACCTTTATATGCTGCAAAAAATGCATTTGTGAAGGGTATTATTGCTTTAGAGCTGCCTAAGTTAACGTTTGTTATTAAAAATACAGAACTTAATTAGTGCAATAATGAAAATTTAGTTTAGTAATAAACTTTGAGAAGAAAGCTTTATTGACATATTTGCTTTTGGCAGCTTGGTATATGAGTTTGGTAAAATTTTGTAATTATTGTGAATTTATTTCATAACTTTCTTAAATAAATTCTGAAAAACTAGGAAAAATAAAAGAAAATCTAAATTCAAAAGTAGACAAAATTTTGATATATTTCTAAATTTTCATATTTTCCAAAATTTTATATATTTCGAGACTTTCATATTTTTCGAAGTTTTCATATTTTCAAAAAATTTTCATGTCTTTCGAAATTTTATTTTTGTTTTTAAATTTTCATATTCTTCAAAATTTTTCATACTTTCATATTCTTCAAAACTTTTATTTTTTCGAACTTTTCATATTATTCAATTATAATTTTTTCGAAATATTCATATTTTTAGAAATTTGTCATTTTTCGAAATTTTCACATTTCTTGAAATTTTATTATTTTTTTAAATTTTCAAATGTTTAAAAAATTTAATTTTTTCGAAATTTTCATATTTCTTGAAACTTTGTTATTTTTCGAAATTTTCTAACTTATAAAAAATTTAAAATTTTTCTGTATATTTTTCGAAATTTTTAATATGATTCGAAATTTTCATATTTTATAAAATTTTCATATTTTTTGAAAGTTTCTTATTTTTCTAAATTTTAAAATTTTTCGAAATTTTCATATATTCCAAAATTTTATATATTTCGAAGCTTTCATATTTTTCGAAATTTTCATATTTTCCAAAGGTTTTTATATATCGAAACTTTCATATTTTTCGAAATTTTCATATTTTCCAAAGGTTTTTATATTTCGAAATTTTCATATTTTTCGAAATTTTCATATTTTTCATGTTTTTCGAAATTTTATTACTGTTTTAAATTTTCATATTTTTCAAAATTTTTCATAATTTTCAAAATTTTCATATTTTTCGAAATTTTGTTATTTTTCGAAGTCTTAACATTTTTGGAAATTCTATTCTTTTCTAAAATTTTCATGCTATTCAAAATTTTCATTGTTTTTTTGAAATTTTCATATTTTTCGAAACCTTGTTATTTTTGATATTTTAGACATTTAAAAATTTTTTATTTTTCAAAATATAATATTATTTGAAATTTTCATATTTTTTAAATTTTTTGAAAGTTTCTTATTTTTCTAATTTAATGTTTTTCGATATTTTATTATTTTTTAAAATTTTCATATTTTTCAAAATTTTTCATACTTTTCACAATTTTCATATATTTCGAAATTTTCATATTTTTAAAATTTTTAATTTTTTCAAATTTTTACATTTTTCGAAAATTTACTCTTTTTAAAAATTTTCATACCTACTATTAAAAATTTTAATATTTTTTGAAATTTTCATTTTTTTTACGAAACTTTGCTATTTTTCGAAATTTTTAAACTTATAAAAATTTAAAATTTTTATATATTTTTTGGCAAAGCCAACACACGGTGCATATTCGCTAAAAATTTAAAGTTGCTGCCAAAGCGCAAATATTACGTAATGTACAATAGCTTGACTTGACTTTTACTTTCGGCAACATTTCCAAACTCATCGCATGTGTGTAAGTATATGTGGCTGCGCTTGTGAATTAAATGTTGCGCGCTTATTTACTAAGCAGTTTATGTAATGCTAAACAAGTACTTCATTTATCCAACAACTCTTCATTGTAGAAAAGTACTTGTTCGGCTTTATGTTTGTTTAGGCTAAGTCTGAGCACATGTTCTAAGTATAAATAAAGTATAGTAATTCGCAATACTCCTCTTACAACAACTTAAAAATTGTATGTCTAGTTATGTTAATAAAAGTATCAGCTAATAATAGTTCGCTTTCTTCTAACCGGCTAACCGTTTTGTTTTCGAAGCGTGTTTCGTTTTGATAACTTGTTGTAATGATTTTGGAAAGCTTATTCGTTACTTGTGACAATTTACGATATACGACAAACCTCTTGATCAAAAATTACTCGAACTATCAAATACTTAATATTTTCACGTATTTTAAAACTAATTTTTATTATCGCCTTCAAAAAATTAAGAATGTAACACCCATAATAAAACAATAAAACGTAAGCATGTGATATATGTATATATAAATTATAAGCATGGCGAGCAGAGTCTTTTTAGCTTTGCCCGCCTTTCTGTATGTACGCTAGTCCCTCAGTCTTTGAGATATCGACTTGAAAATTTGTAGACCTTCTTTTCTTTCCAAGAAGCTGCTTGCTTGTCGGAATCGTCGATATTGAACTACTATAGCATATAGTTGCCCTACAAACTGTACAATCATTATCAAGCGCTTGTACGAGTATGGAAAACTTTTTCATTTGAAGAGGTATCTTCACGAAATTTAGCGGATGGGGTGACAGAAATCAGCTTTTATCCTGATTATATTCATATATATATTCATAACTATATCGTAAAGTTTTACAAACAACAATTATATACTTTTAATCCAACTTTTCTTAAAGTGATTTTTACCTGTGCTCTCTCACACATTTAATGTTAGCTTAAATGAAATTATTTCACCTCATCTGCCTCGCATTGCAACACAGCTACTGTTGCTATTTATTCAGAGTGCTCTAACTGTTGTGAGTGCGTAATAAAAATGCATAAGAGAATGCAAATGAAAAAATTACTAAGTGAAGAAGTATGTGTGCAACATTGACACATTTTCCGGTTCACAACCTTCGTTGCCACATACATATGCGTAAAAGTATGTGTGCATGCTTGAAATTCCTAATGTTGCAAATAAAGCTGGCTGCAAGGCAAAGCAATATTCAGCTGCATGGCGCGCACTTGGCACCCAGCAACCAATGAACTTGACAAATTTTCACATTGCAACGCGCCAACAACAAGGCTTGCATACAAACGACACACATATGCGAAAGACGAACTTTTGAAATACGCAAAAATGAGGAAAAACAGTAGACAAAAACACATATAGCCGCGAATATATATGTATATACACCCTGCTGAGCGGCATCAACGCGCGTGTACGCTTAAGCGCCGAAAAGTAGGCTACCCACCGTGACATTTTAGTGAACAAATCTACCTTTTTACGGTTCACGAGCGTAGGCAAGCAAACTGTCTATCTTCTGACGTTGCTGTTTACTGCTTTGTTTGCATATGTACATATGTGTATGAGTTTGTATAAGTGCGTCTGCTCGACGTTGTTTGTCGTCTAAGCACTTGTGTGTGTGTGTATGTAGGTGAGTGTTTGTTTGTTATGCCGCCACCGTCATAATGCTAAGTAAAACATAAGTGTAGTATGAGAATGTGTGCATTGTTGTTGTTCTGCATCGACATTACCTTCCTCCCAGCAAGTCATATGTAGGGCATAATTTTGAAAGTACTGTATTTGCATAACCGATAGGTAAGCGAGTGAGTGTGGTGTTTACATTTTTCAAAGACTACATGTGCAGTTATGTTTTTGTGTATTCCATATACAGTTTCAGTGACGTTTTTCCCGCCATTTGCGCTCTTTACATTATCCCTGTGTACACTATCTCCTATTTCAACATTTTCTTTCTTACTCCTCTTTATTATTTCTTTCATTTAACGAATTTCAAAGTTGAAGTGTTTATTTGCATACCTTTTTCTGTGCTATGTCTCGTTAAATTTGTGTAGCTATGAACATATATGCTAAAATATAATCTACATATGTACTTATTGGTAGAGATTTACATACATAAAACTCAAATCTTCCATGTATTAGGTGGTGTTGATAGCTACTATAGTGGCATAATTTCGCTATGAGTCAATGCCAGGGTTGAGGTTGAGCAAATGAATGTGAAAAAATTTAGCGAAAATCTAGTTTGAATATTTTTCTTTCAATAAACTCCTTTTTGATGTTTTCTTATGCTAAATACGAGTATTAATTGGTATTAGAACTTATAAATATTGGGTAGTCGAAAAAGTCTTTTCGTATTTCTAATCAAATTTCAACTTATTTTCTTATTTTTATAATGAACTTTAATGAACCAATTATGTACCATTTTGGTGAATCACTTTTTGCAATTTATCTGCTGGAGAGACCATTCCATCAGTGTCAAACATTTCTGGTTTTTTCGGCGAAAAACTGCGACAAGTAATTTTCACAGGCTTCTCTTGAAGCCAACTTTACTACATTAAGGGAGTTCTGCATTGACCAAAACAAAGAATATTCCGATGGTGCATTAAATTTTTCGAAACCCTTTGATGCTAAAAGTTAAGTTCCCCGGCGACATCATGGCTGTTTATGTGGCGGTCCTGGTCAATTTTTTCCATAATTTCATCGACTTTTTCAACGATAGGTCGACCAACCGACAAAGCGCTTTGAGTCTATCAAAAATTGATTGAGACGGGTTATACTAGTTTCGGCTATATCATCTGTGTAAGACATTTCAACCACAGTTTTGTAAAAGCTGGATAACGGAAGAAAAAGTTGCTGGATATCTCTACCTCAACCTTCACCCTACAACTTGGATCCGACAAGATTTTTGGGCAACGTTCGGTAAGATGCACTACTATTACGGCAAGTTGGACTTTGCTAAGAGCAGAAGGTCAGTAGATATCTTGGGTTTTCTAGGCGAGAATGATCTCGCAGTCGCAAAGTTGGCCAAATCATCGATTTTGCAGTTACCTGTAATTTCGTTATGATCTCAAGTGAGGACAGACAATACTTGCCTAACTTTGAGCACATAGTAAGTGAGCTCACCGCTAATATTGCCGCTCTGCTGTTAGGCTGAATATTCACCTGAAAGCGGCTGTGCTTCATAGCAACACGTTTACTGCCACCTTGCACTACTTCAGCCAAAAGCTAAGATTAACGGAGAACTCCGTACAGAAAACTTCCCTCCAACCTTCTTTCATAGCTTCCTTGTCGTAAAAAGGTTCATCTCTTCTCCACAGATTTTTCCCCGCCACATGTCCTTCCTCGGTATTTGAGCAGAGAATGTACCGCCACGAGTAGCTTATGCAATGCAGTGATCCAAGTTAGATCAATGACAGCCAACTCAATAGTAAAAGGTTGTCAAAAAAAGTCTTGCGGTATTTTTATTGAATTTTTTTTTTTATTGAAATTGAAATGAATTTTTGATGACTCATGCCCAACTCTTGACCGATGCTACGGCTGCTACTATGCCGGTCTCTTTCGACCAATTCAGCGATTTTATCGCAATTTTCGACGGCAGGCCTTCCGGAGCGTGGCGCCTCTTCGACCACCTCTACACCAGAACGAAAACGTTGAAACCATCGTTGTGCGGTGGAAATGGAAACTGTATCGGGTCTATAAACTGCACAAATTTTATTGGCGGCTTGAGATGCATTTTTGCCTTTATCGTAGTAGTACTGTAAAATATGCCGTATTTTCTCTTTATTTTGCTCTATGTTTGCGACGCTATAGCTCACGAACGACTTGAAAGAAACGACAATCAATCAAACAGGTGTTAGCGCGTGAAATGAGCTTTCCAAAAAGGTATAGCATGACCCGATGCGACGAATAAAACTGGAACTACGCGCTTTCAGCGCCAACTAGCGAAAATACCACAAGACTTTTTTGACAACCTAAGATTATCGGGCAGTAAAGAAGGAATTTATCGCGCAGGTTCAAGAAAATAAATAAATGTCTATACAAATTCTCAAATTCTCAATTTTATATGAGCATAGTACATTCTTAGTCACTCTCAAAATGTATTTCTGATCTGAAAAAGTTATTAACTTTCTAAGGAAAACATGAAACAATGTGATATTGTAGGTACTTTGTCGATTACAATTCGTCAATCGGGCGTGGCTTGCGGCAAGCTTAAGCTAGCTTAAGTACGATATGAGATTATTAAGAGAATAATATTTCATCGATTATTGAACATCTGGGCTGTTAGTGCGATTTTTCGTATATAAACTATCAATTTTTTTTTACAATTTGTTTTTTAAAAAATATATTTTTTTAATAAACAAATACAAAACTTTTTCAAACAACAATATACACGCTGAACAAAACACACGATTTTAACAAAAACTTCATAAAGCTTGGCATATTTTTGTATTGATATTTTCTATAAACTAACTGAAAGCAGTCAGCTTTCTACACAAATTTCAATATGAAATTTCAATTCCATATAATAAAACACTAAACACACATACACACTTGAACATTTCTACTCTCAGTTGTTAATTTCAGCATCTTTTTGCTCCTGCTTCCTGTCGAAGCATGGGAAGTAGTACCAGCGTTGATGTCGCGCAAACTCCTCGCCATCTTTCAAAGTCTGCGGTAATTTTCTGCAAGTACAGCAAATGAGAATATGTAATCTCAGACATATATGTATATTTATCTATTAGGGTACATACTGATTCATAGTCTCTGGCAGTGCCAAACACAAAATCGCACCCAAAAACAATATTATTGCGACAAAAATGGACGGCAGTGGTTTGTAGAAGTAACCGAGGTAGATGACATAAGAGCTAAGGCTGGTGAAACCGAAGCCGGCAACATGTATATTCGCCATGCCACGACCACGCACCGAGGTCGGTATGAATTCGGAAGCATATTGCGCCTCCGCCTCGTAGCTCACCACGACACCATAACGACCGAGACCGACCATAATAGCGAGAATGGTCGCATGCTGTTCGGTATCAAGTGTGGCAATCAGAAATCCAGTAGTGGCAACAATTGCGGCACTCAGTAGCAGCGTGCTGAAAGCCATGCCCTTACGACCGATGCGATTCTGTAGCAAAATAATGCTAAAACCGCCAATAATATAGACCACCGAAGTAGCTGAGAAGAGGAAAAATGGTGAGGAACCAAAGCCTTCCATATTCTTACTGATCACATCGAGTGCGAGTGAGATGATCATGCTATAGTAAAAGTGCAACAGAAAAAGAAATTAAAGAGTTAAGGTATTAATTTATATAAAATGTGACAGATTACTCACGATTTCAACACCATTATGATGGTGAATTTACGTAGACGAGGTGTCCGGAACATGCCCCAGAAAGTGTCCTTGGTAATCTTCAATTTGCGCTCGTCGGCCGCCTTCTTCTGATAATATGCTACGAACTCTTCGAATACTTCGTCTTTCACTTCGCGTTTGTTTATTTTGGCAACACGCTTCAGACATTTGACGGCGCATTCATAGCGTTGTGTTGTAATCAGCCACTGTGCGCTCTCACAAATCACAAAGGGATAAGTGATAGCAATCAAAGCCGGTACGGAAGCTATGTATAGATAATTACGCCACGAACCGGACCAGAGTGCGTACCAGGGTGAAAGCGCCAGGCCGATGAAATAGAATACGCCGGTGATCAAGTTTAGGCCGAGCGTGCGCTTCTGTGGACTCAAGTATTCAAAAACTGCAAACGAAAGTTCGTTTATGAACAATACATATGCAGACTGAAATTCTAACAACTTACCCATTATGTACGTGAGGTAGAATAGCGTATCTGTGGATAAGCCGGAAACGAAACGAAAGAGCGCAAAAGTTGGCAAATTATTGGCAAAGCTTGTTAGGAAATCACCCAAAGCACCAGTAAAAGTTGTACAAAGCATTGCAGGTAGACGTCCGACTTTGTCGGCTAAGAAACCGAAAAATACTGTGCCTGTAACGGAACCCGCAAAGTACAGCGATTGGCCTACCGCCGACTGGAAAGCTTCATCACATACCCAATTGAGCTGGAAGCATAAGCATGAAGAGTTTATTTTAGTGTTACAATTATATATAAAGTATAGTTTTAGATAGAATGTTTATAGCTGCTCAAGAGGATGTTGGGACATAACCGATTACTCTTGCCTGCAATTAAAATGAAACTATGGAAATGCTGTCTTTTTAAAAAACAGCGGAGTCTAAGGTTACAAATTTGAAATTACACTGAAGATCAAGAATATGTGGTATGTTAAAAAAAGAACGAAGAAAAGTCATTTATGCATTCGTCTACATTAACGTTATCGTCTTCAAAATGAACCCTATTTGATATCATGCACTTACACCAGCGTTTCTCCCAATAGTTAAAAGCACTTCTCAATTTTTGGTATAACCTTCAGCTGTTTAATCGAGTTTCATCTGTCATGTAAAATGACGGTCCTTTAAACTTCTTTTTATTTTTGTAAATTGAATGCAGTTCCACAGAGGCATGGTAAGGCGAATACCGAGGCTGAGCCATCGTTACAGGACTGTTTTTGGTCAAGAATTCACAAATAAACACCGAAGTGTGAACTTTTAACAACTGACAATCTATATCGTATCCTCAAATAATTTCACTTCATACCGGATCGTATAGATCATGGAGTCGCCAAACCGAACTCTGGCGGCTCCTTCTGCCATATACCGACGGGGGAGCTATGGGTGGGAAGAAGCTGTTAGAGACGAGCTTCTTTTCGGATGGGTCAAAGTTTGCGGGAAAGGTTGGTGAAGGCATTTACTGTCGGGAGCTCTCTATCAAATCCAGTTTCAGACTTCCTTACTATTACAATGTTTTCCAAGCCGAGGTAGCAGTAGATCTGCTGCTCGGGGTGTAGCCTGCTTTAGAGGAGTGACCGTTCACTCAGATAGCAGAGTGGCGATAGTAGCCTTGAACTCATTTACGGTGTGTTCAGGGTTGGTCGAGGAGTGCCTAACCTCGCTATCAATAGCATCGAGTGTGTAATAAGACTAATGCCGGGCCATAGCTATCGGTAGAATGGAAGCGGGCCGATACTCCAGTGCTCGGCGCTCGTGCATTCTACTGCTGGATAGCTGGACTTCAAAGAAGTTGAAGTGGAAACAACTCAACACTTTATTCGTGACTGTCCCAAGATTTTACAAATCTGTAAGTCCGAACACAGGAGTTTTTATTTTCTATGGCTTCGCAAAGGACTACATGTACCAGCCGATGTGCGATCATCGATCGGCCATCTAACCTAAGCTAACCCGTTATTTTCTGAACACATTTCGATTTCGTTAACGCTTTTGAAAAATAAATAAAAAGATCTAATTAGATATGTATATATGTATTATGCTCAGTACTTACATCTGAGGTGACGCTCCTGAAACCTTTTTCATATTCATAGATCCACCGCTGGCATTGTCCCACTTCAGCAACAATTGGCTTGCCATCGACTATATCGTCGAGTAATGTGCAGTGTGGACTCTGCGTTTGGGCGTAAACCGCGCGTATTTCCTCAAAACTAGCGTTGACCAACTTCTCGTGATAGCACCTGGTTGGAATTCAGAAACACAAGTTCTAATTAAAAGCGAAAGGCAGTACTTTTGCACACTTTATGATAGTAGTTACCAAAGCCACAACTTTTTATTCGTTCAAAGCCTTATTTATATCCTTCGTTATCAATTCAAACTCTTAACGAGAGCATTTCAATGCACTTACTAAATTCTCTCACTTTTCCTTCATAATAACGAATTAAGCGTTTTCGAAATATATATTTCAAGTTTAAAATTTTCACTTGCATTTGAACTCTTTAAATTCTTTTCGCGAAAAAACTGTTTCTGCGACTCACCAATGATCCGGTGTGAAACTGATTAACGTCTGCGAAAAATAATGCATCGACGAAAGGATATTCGTAATTGCGAAACATAACAAAATCAGATATTGAAAACGTCCGAAGTTGCCGCACCTCTCCAGGACAGCATCAAAATCCATTGGTGGCAAGCCCATTTCGATTTTTTTTCACAAATTTAGAGTTGGTTTAGTAGAAATTAAAACTTGTGCCTCACAACTTTTACTGGCATTCGACAGGCGTATACTCCCGCGCGCTAACTGCTGAGCATGTGTTCAGTTAGTTGATACTTCCGTTTGGCACCCACAATTTTGGAACGCCACGAACGGCTTTTATACTCTTATGCCGGCTGTTTAAAGTTGCTGCGTAAACAATGGCGCTGCCGCCGCACAGTGTTCCGCGCATAGGTGATTCGTGGTGAGAGCAGGTGATTAGTGAACTATATTGTCCATACAATGACCAAAATTTGAAAAAAAAAAATAAAAAATGACAAAATTTCTGCTTAAAAAAAGTTGGAAAAAAAAATCACTTTAAAAATAAACTGTTGGTGTTGATCTAAGAAAGTTGTTTCACAAAAAATATTTTTAAAATTTATTTAAAGCGCACACCTGCGTGAAATTTTGAAAAATTCGATTTTTATTTTTGTTCGTATTTCGATGGTTTTTATGTTCAAAAATAACATGCTAAAATTTCAAATCGATATCTCAAATCATTTTTGAGTTAAAGGCATTTAAAAGCAGCCGCACAGCTCAAATAGTTTATTTTTAATGCGAATTTTGGCAACCCAAAAACGACTTAAGCTTAGGGTAAAATTAAACTTTTTTAAAACGCCGCCATTTTGTCAAATTTTGTTTCTGCTTTTTAGATCATTGTACGGAGAATAATTTCTAGTTTCACAATATTTTTGTAAGTTTTAGGAATCATTCACGTCATCATCAGAAGGCCAGAAATACTGCAACAGTTGAAGCACCCGTATTTAGTGCCGTTGAAGATTGCTGCTAATTCAAAAAATATATAATTTTTCTTTACAAAAATTTCACTTATTGAACTTATGAAACATACGCAAAATGAAAAAATAAGTTTTAGATTAGACAAATTTTTCGAAAATTTTACAAAACTTTAGTTTTTTTTTGTCAAAAGCGACACACTGTGCTTATCCGCCCGAAGTCAAAAAACTATGTATCTGTTTGTGAGGCAGTAAAAACCAAGCTAAATGTCAACTGAAACAAAAGACGAAATCAAATAACAACAACCAAAATGACATTCACTTTCACTAGCGTTTCTAAGGCTCGACATTAGCAAAATTTTAGCGCTTGCTGCTGTGTGCGCTTGTAAATGCAAGTGTGAGCATATATACATATTTACCTGGCGGCTGATTTAATTCAAAATAATTTATTGGCCTGAGAACTCTTAGCTGTAAAGCAATCGTCTTTGATTTTATCTACCTTGTTGATGACGCTTATCAGTTAAAATGCAAGTACAGTTGTTCCCATGCTCCCTACTATTATACTATTTATAAATAGAACGGCTAATTATGTTAGTAAGCATGCTGGCAATAAGTCGCTTTGAACCGGATTTTTGGCATTTTTGGACGCGTTCAGACATCGAAACATGCGCCACAGTTTGTGGTAGAGATCACAATGAGGAAAGCGGAGGGACACCGAATCGCTGGTGTTTGATAGTGTTGAAATTTAACTTAGCTGTCATCAGAAAATTGAAGAATTAAAATTTCTTTAAAGTTTACAAACCCAATTGTACAGTAGAGTGACTGTGAACTTATAACAGAAATATTTCGGAAAATACTTAAATGGTGATGCAAACTAGCTTATGAATAAATTGTTTGGATAGAAGAAGTATTCTGAGGTGAACTGAAATGCTATGGCTGAAAGTTATAAGAATGAAATGCCGCTATGTGAACCCTTTCAACAACACCATGCGAGGCTTTGCCGATACTGAGCAACAAAAATTTCGTATTTAGAACACGTTGCCATGATTCTTATGCACAATTTTCACACGTACATACGTACATACCTACATATGTATGTATGTATCTATTTAAAGCAAATTTTTGTGAATTACCGCTACTTGGTGAGAGAAATTGCGAGAATTATGCATGTGTTATGTGAACAAAAAAAGACAACAACGGCAGGCTAATCCCAAGAACTCTCTCTTCATATGGAAATGTACTGAACTCGGCCAAATAGAGCTTACATGCCACCATATCACTTAAGCCGTATAATCTAGCATATTAAAACTGTAAATATTTTTCAATCCAACGCTAATTGTGTTACCGTTAATAGTGTTATTATTTGAAAGAAGCCGTCATACCAACATCTAAAGCGCTAATATGAGGGATGTGTCGAGTCATTTGCCTCTAATGTGGAAACTGTACATTTGACTGCTTTGAGCACAAACAAAGGTAAATATTTTACACGGAAACTTACTATAATACGAGCCACATAAAGTTGGAAAAAAATTAGCAAAATCATGCCCTATTTTTCACTATTTCTCTTCTGTAGGCTTTGTATTTGGACAAGCAAATAAAAGTTCATCGTTTATATTAAATAGTCATGAAAAGTTCGTCCGCGCATGGTTCGTGCCAATACAGCCAAAAAAACTGTACAGGACCTTTTTTGCCGAAATTTCCTATGAAAATAGAAACTTATATGAAGGGAAAAGGGCAGCTTACCATCTGACAACTGGACACCTTCTGACAACGCGCTTGAAGCAAGGGTTTTTTTTTAGAGAATTTAATAAAAAAAATTATGAAAAAATATTTACTCTTGAAGAAGTTTGTAATAAGTAAAATGACCAAGTCTAAACTCTAATGACGCACAGTGGCACCGCTCCATACATTTCTTGGAAAAAAATAGAAAGAGTGGTCGTACAGCAATGAAACTTTGCAAAAACACTTCTCCTGATGAAAAAAAATGAACTTAAACGCAAAGTGACGTTATTTATACCTTTACCTTGGTAAAAATCCAATATAATATGCAACGTTTTAATTGAATATGTAACAGGCGAAAAATTGTGTTAGTTTTTATTTGTAATATTATGCAAGCACCACATCTTTAACAAAGGGATCTAGTTCTAAGGAAATTTTGTTCGAATGACGCCTTAAGCTACTTATGTAAGGATCCGAAGTCATAAGAAGTCTGTTGAAGACATCAGTATTTGTGGAAATTAAAATCGATGTTACTAAAAGGGACGGTAATTGGCGGTTGTTTTTTTTTTTTTTATTGAAAGTACAGACTCGGAACTTTCATTTTTTTATAGTAAGAGGGCTAAGCAAGGCAAAGCACATAAAGTTTTTTTCCATCAAAAAATGAAAAGTTGATATTTTTTAGTATAATTTTTGAAAAACTATAAAAATTAGCTTACTTTGCCAATTACAATAAATTTTTTTTTTATAAACAAGTAGGTGCTATATTTTCACTAAAAAATAAAAGAAAAGCCATAGCTATAAACTTACACACAAAAAAAATTCTTTATTTGGACAATAATTTTAATCTGATTTTATTGAATAACTTTCCGTCGACTTCTGTTAGTTTTTTAACTATAAAATTTCACTTTTTATAAAAAACCTTGTTGAATTTTTCTTATCCAAATATTTCTTTACAAAACAAAATCATTAAAGTTTTGAAATTGGAAAGTGGAAAAATCCTATTTTTTCCGCCGAAATGCCACTGTGTGACGTGAAAAAAATTTTTTATCGGAAAAAATATTATTGAAAGGGATTGGAAGATCATTGAAAAAGTTAAAAAGTTAAAAAGTGTAGCAGCAGCATGTTTTAGAAGATGCGTTAAAGCACTTAAGCACTATTCTCTGCAACGAAGAGCACTGGATCTTTCAGCAACATTTTGTCCCAGCACAGAAGGATTACGCTCTTTGATACGCTCGAAAGTTAATTCATTTATTATTACAAAAAAAAAAAAATAATAATAAATAAAAGAAATTAATAATTATAGAAATTTTTCGTCAGTCAAGACCCAAGTAATCATTTAATAGCAATATTCCTGGTTTCATAGCTGCAGGCTGGTTGACCGTCTGGCAGTCCACATTTGAATACATTGAAATAGAGTTTGTATTCAGCGCTCGAGAACAGGGCCTGTCGAATATGCCACAGAAGTTTGGAGAGGCTCAAAATATCTTTGGATCGAGCAGCATTGCCAATACCAATAGAAACTGTGCATGCTGCTATCGATCAATGACCGAATTGTTTCGGAGTTGGTATGAAAGAAAAAAGTGACCGTCTTGAATAAATTTTTTGTAGAGAAACAGTCAATTCAGCGCTGTTCGCAGCAACTTGGATTGAAGTAAGGAAAATGCGACGGGGCGGCATTTTACGTCGATGTCTTAAATTAAAACTGCACAAAATACAGCTTGTGCAAAAACGGAAGTCACTCGACCTTACCAAGTGACTTCGCTTCGCTTTTTGGGTTCTTGAAAAGTTCAAAGAAGACCCGATTTTGGCAAATTTTGTTCAGCGATTAGGTCCAATTTTGGCTCAATGGCTATATAAACAAGCAAAGTTGCCGCATTTGGAACGAAGCGCATCCTGAAGAGATTCAGGAGCTGCCATTTCGTCCAGTCGGAACAACTGTTGGTGTCGTTTGTAGACCGGTGGAATCATCGATCCATATTTTTCATAAATGGTGCCAGCGAGAACGTAGCTGTCAATGGCGACCGTTATCGCACAATGATAATCGACTATTTGATGCCAGAAAAAGCTCGTTATCTCGGCAACATTTATTTTCAACAAAAGAGCGCTACTTCCCACACATTTCATCAATCAATGTAAGTCAATATGTAAAGTCTAACGCCTATGGGGACAATCCCTCTTCGATTCAGAGCTTGGAGCAAAATATCACGCGTGTCATTCGCCAGTTGTCAGTCCAAATGAGGAACGACTCATCGAAAATTGGACTTAACGGATAGTCATATGAGGCGTAGCCGCGGCCAGCATTTGAAACAGATAATCTTCAAAAACTAAACGCCAAAAAATGTTCTGTCGAATGATAATAATCAGTTTTATTAAGTTTGAAGTTTCTGTGTTATTTCTTTGAGGGGGTATTGTACTCTAGAAATCAAATTTTGGGCAGTTTTTTGAATTTTATTAAAAAAAAAAAACAAAAATATTTTTACTATCCATTCTTTTATGGTGTTTTTATTGATATCTTAAGAATACAGAAAAAAAAAATTTACAAAAAAAATATTAAAAATTAAAATAATTAGAGGGGGGAGAGACAGGTGTAAAAAAAATGACGCATCCTGGTGACATTGATCCTGACTCTCCTGGTGGTCTGAAAAAAAAATCAAAAGAAATTCTTAATCAGTAAGGATGCTGTTATAGTCCGGGAATACGAAACAAAATTTTTTGAAAAATGGCGACTGCCTGAAAATAAAAATCATTTTTTCCGCTTTTTTTTGAAATTCCTAAATTTTTTTTAAATATTAAAAACAAAAATTTTGACACGATGCTGGTAGGAACGATAAAAGATTATATAAAGAAGGTTCACACAAAATTTCAAGTAAATCGGTTGTATAGAACTTGAGATAATGCCGGTACCGTGTGGAAAAAAGTAGTTTCGAGAAAAGCGCGTTTAAAGTTTAGGAGACAATTCTAGTAAACACGGATGCCACCTCACAAAATCGGCTGTATCTCCGAAAATAAGTCAAATTTTGAAAAATCCTTCCAAGGTCATATTTTTGAATGTCTAAACTTTAAATATATGAAAAAAAATCGAATTTTTCAAAATTCTAGAGGAGAATTCCCCCTTAAAAAAATAGCGAACTTCAAAATGGATCACCCTGAATATTCAACAATTATGTATTTTCAAAATTAATACTAAAAAATCAATTTGTATTTTTGTTTTTCAAATGTAGTAAAAATTGAAATTAACAGTTATGAATATACATATGCTAATTATGGTATTTAACAATTCCATGTATACTGTGAAAAAATCGCATGCGATATTTCATGGAGAAAAAATATATCACAACTGACACGATGATGCTCTGCAGACATTTATCCCATGAGATAAATAGAATTGCATTGCTTTTGCGCAACATATTTTTTTTTAAGCAGAGCATAAAGAAAGAGAGTCACAAATAACAGAGTTCGTGAGTAGATGAGTGTGAGCGCAGCGCAACAAAGCTCCGACAAACATGTAGAGATAAAAAAAGGAAATTTGAACAAAACGACAAAAGCAAAAATTGTTCAAAAACCGACGCAATAGCTAAAACAATGACAACAATATACGCAGCAGGCACACAACAGTGATATGAATAAAACAACAACAATCAAAAAAACAGTAGAACTATAAAACAACAACAGTTAGTGCACACATCAACAATTGCCTATCAACAAAAGAATGCTTCGTCGTCAGCGACGCCGACACACACAGCAAGCACTGCTCTTGAATTGATAAGAAGCGCAAACACATACACACACACATACATGCATACATACATATATACACTGGTATAGTTTGATAGCAGTGTTGTTGTAAAAAGTAATTTTTTTCGCCCAACTTGCGCTCACAAAGTCATGCATTGGATGCTGCTTGCTCACACGCACACACACACACACATGGACGCTCACCACGCAGCGCAGAGTTTGTAGACTTTTTGATGCTCATTTTTGTTGCTGCTGCTGTCACAGCATCCTTATTTGCAGCGCTGCCTCTCTGGTTACTCGCTGCGTAGCTTCGTAGATTTCTGGTCAGTTGGATGCTGCCGATGCTTTCGCCGCTGCTGCGCTGCCACTCATTGCATCGCTGATGCTGCTGTTGTTGTTTGATTTCGTGTAACATTTAGTTAACAGCGAACTTTTAATTGAGACGGACGTGCGAAGCGCTTGAACTTTATCGCGATTTCACAAAATCGTCGATTGAGAAAATTTTATGAAAAACAATTTTCTGTTTCGTTCATTGCTAACAAATTCTTTGTTTCAGTCGAAATTTATAAAGCAAAACCAAAAATATCGTGCTAACAGAACTAAATCTAATTAAGATCAATGTTGAGCGACATTTAATGAAAAGAGAAGGTATAAAAGTGTGTCTGAAATCTGTGTTTTGTGAAAATCCGATAGTGTGCCAGTCAGCAAAGTCATTGCCACGTAGCGCATAGTGTTGTTGGGCATGCGTATGCACGTGTGTTGATGTCAACAAACATAATACTCATTGTTTGGCAAGAATTTGCTTGCTTGCAGATTTTATGCTGAAGCTGCCTTGTGCATGTAACATGCGATTTTAAATAAGTTGCGAAAGTTTCTAATTCCAATATAACAAATAAGTGATCGCTTGTTGTTTATAATACTCATATGTGGCGTAGTAAAATTAATGTTTCGTGAAAAGTGAAAGAAAACTATAAAAATATGTGTATATATAAAAGTTATTAGAAAGACTTAAAATACATATATTTATTTATTTTTTTCAATTGCTTCACTCTGTTATGAAATAAACAAATTTTTCTGAAAAATTGCAATAATGATTTTAATTTTTTTTTTAATTGTGTAGTATTATATTATATGTATTTTATGTGAAATGGCGCTAAATAATATATAATATTTTTTTTGTAAAAAATAATACAAAAAAAAAAAAAAAAATAAAATTAAAAAAAAAAACATATAAAAGAATTCGTAAACTGTGCAGTTTATTGTTGGTGTTTTTTAAAAAGTGAAATTGAGATCTCTAACGCGGTGCAACTGGTAACGCTTACAAAATTCTAAAATACGCTGAAAACCAAATTACTTTACCTTATTATTTTTCTTAAGCATAAAACTAAATTATTTTAAACTAAGCTAAAGTGACATTAAAAATAATTAATTTCATTTATCATCACAAAACCGTTTTTGAACTTGCTGTATTTTTTTTTTTTGAAATTGCGTTAGTAATTAAAAATTTGCATTATCTTCAATTTTAAGTGTGGTTCATTTTTATAAAATTCTCAAAAATTTTTACACTATTCAACAAAACTGAGATAAAAAAATTAATAACACTACTCAACCAATCTGAAGTAAAAATTTTCCTTTTATGTGCTAAGTGGTCTGTGAGCTGATTACGAAATTGAGTTCCAAAATTAGCCAACATGTACAGCTATTTTTGATATTTTAGTAAATATAAAGTAAATGGTGGTGGTTTGACTCCAACACCCCTTGACTACAACACAAGAAGTCCCACGTGTTAAGAAATTTTTAGCAAGCCAAAATCAAGAAACTGTTAGAGGCGTTACAGTTGCAAAATATTTGTAAACTAGTGTAATCATAAGAAGAGTGTTTAAAGACTGTTTTCGAACTCCTTAAACAAATTTTATGTAAAGAAAAAAGAGTGGGCGGAAAATTTGACTTCGTGTTTATTTTTTCTTTACTTTCGAAAAAATATACTTATGGCATGTGAAATCCCTTGAAATATCGCATTTCAGTGTCTTAAATAATTTAAAAAAAATTTGGTAATAAACTACTTTTTTATGACGCTAATTGCTCTTCCGCAATTAAAAAAGATAAAATGCACTGAAAACCAATATATATATCTATGCATTTTTTTTACTTTAATTATATTGTTTATTATTAAACTAAAGCAAATTTAAAAATTTAATTTAATTTAATCAATTAATTAATTTAATTTATTTAAAATCAATCAAAATTTAAATCTAAACAAATTAATTTAATTTAAAATTTAATTTAATGTAATCAATTAATTAATGTAATTTATTTAAAATTAATCAAATTTTAAATTAAGAATAATTAATTTAATTTCATTAATTAATTAGTTTAATTTATTTAAAATGTATTTCTTAAATTTTATTTAATTAAATTTAAACTTTTTTAATTTCTTTCATTTAAGTTAAATGTTTTTGAAAAAATTTAATTTAAAATCATTTTTTTGCTTTTTTTTATTCTATTATTTTAATTAAATTAATGTAATTAAAAAAATTTAGTTTATTTAAAATTTATTTTGAAAATTTAATTTATTTCTTTCCTTTGAAATGAGAATTTTTGTGCGTTTTATATACACCTCTACAAGAAAAAACTGTACAACAATTTTTCCGCCAAATTTCTTTTTTCTATAATTGTATTGCCTTTGTGACCATAGAATTCTTTATAAAAGAATTTGCATCTAAATGTCACTTTTACTTCTTCCAACCACATTATTACGTGGAATTTTACGCTAGTGCCGCGCCTTGCCGCCTGAATGTAGACAACACGCGCCTTATTACTAGCTTACTCATACGTCGGTTGTAGTTGACGCTGCCATTGACGGTGTCAGCACAAAAGCAAACACCAACACCAACATAAACACAAATACAGTTATTGTGCCTGCCAAATGTGCGAGTATTATTATGCTCAGCAACGCACTGTATGCGTGTCATTGCATGCTTTTGGGCGCACGCGCTGTGCAAACTGCTTATGCGTCATGGCGCTCTCCGCTGTAAACCAATTTACTGCAAAAGTCTACACACAGTTAACGTGCACTGTTAAGCTGCTCAACCACTCAGCCGCTCAGCCTCTTGGCCGCTAGGGCATCACAACTTCTATAAATATGTATTCGGTTATTTACATATGTATTTGCAAGTGCATGCGTCAAACTGTTATAAATGTGTGACTTATTTGTTTGCTTAATGGCGTTTTAGATGCCGTTATTTCGTGCCTGTTTGCTGGTTTGCCGTCTGCAATACTAACTACATACAACCTATTTGCCCGTGAGTTTGGCGGTTATCCATATGTTAGCCAGCCGGAGGTACGCTTCTCCATCTGTTTGCCTAACTGTCTGCGCATACGTTAGTATTTATTTCGATGGACGGTTATAATTTAATATGCAGGCGATTGACACCGGCCAGCAGCCAAGTTTTATCATTAGTCGTTGTTAAATTATAATTTAGCATTAACTGCATTTTGTAAACATTCAGCCTTTTATCAGCTTTGTTTATGTTATTTCATTTCAATATTTTCTTTTCTTCCACTTCTGCTTTATAAATTTCCTTAACGTTTTTAAAAAAAATCTTATATTTTTTGTAACAACCTCCTTCGTCTCGTTATACTTTATCATTATCATCTCTGCTCAGTGCATCAAAATGAAATTTAAAATGTTTCCCTCCACTCGCCGCATCATCGAGAATCAATTTCCGCCTTTGCTTTGGCCTCCATTGTTGTTTTTTTTTTTCATTATTTATTTATTTTGCTGCTCTGTTTGCCACCAAATATTACTGTAGCGTTGTATTGACCTTTACCACCAATAGCACAAAACTTGCTGCCTCGGTGGCTACAATATTATCAGCAGTCAGTTTTTCTACGCGTAGCTTTTTCATCTGCTCCTCTTCTCTGCCACTTTGGTTTACGTCGTTATTTTTTATTATCATTCCTTGCCTCTTCTTTTTCACTTTCCAATTTTGCAGCTGCTCATTATTATTAATTGCAGCTGCCAAGTGAAAGTGATGTCTGCTCCAGATGATTTCCATATCTATATTTCCGCTGAAGGTCGACTTTTAGGCGCGTAAAATGGGAAGCATTATTTTTAGTGCCAACAAGAACTCGGCAGAAACACATACATATGTCTATGATAGATGCGGTTATTACCATATTAAAGCGTTGTGTAAATATGTATATGTGTGAAATGTTAGATATGCAGTAGTGTCGTTTTCTAGGTTTCTAGGTACAATATTTACTCATATATGTTTATGTACGGTTAATGAACGTAATTTGAAATTGAACATTTCTCATGAGCATGTTTGTGAAAGCTTACGATTCACTACGTCATATTATATATACAAGT
The DNA here is from genome assembly GCA_037783105.1 of Bactrocera zonata. NCBI lineage: Eukaryota > Metazoa > Arthropoda > Insecta > Diptera > Tephritidae > Bactrocera > Bactrocera zonata. Next base: position 143,335 of record JBAWJQ010003829.1, on the reverse strand, counting down.
ACAGATATAACCAATATATAACTAAAATATAACTAACATATAACCAATATATAACCATTTTATAACCAAAACTCAAATTTTCTTTGAATATGAGTAATTTGTGTTATATCGTTTTCGCTTCGCTCTGTCAACTTACGAAAAGTGATATTTATTTAGTTATTTTGCATTTTAGGTGACGATGTGCAGAAATAGTTGAATGGTTTCTAGTTGAGAGATAGGTTTACATAAATGTCATAGGCTGTTTAAAAAAATTTAAATCATCAACAAAACTTTGTATATTTGACTACGACTCGCACAGGGTTTTACTTTCAATCAAAAAAGTATAAATATTGTACAAAAAAATGGGACTCATATGTAAAATGTTGCGTTTATCGTTAATTCGTAAAAAGTACAGTGCAAGTAGAGTTAGGTTAGGTGTCTGTTCCTCCAAGATAGCGCTCTGTTACCCAGCTAGAACTGAGTGCTCACAGCTGCTTCAACAACAGAATACCAAATCTATATTACTTCATGCGATAATATCTTCAAATGCAGACAATTGAGTATATATTTGTATTTACTATATTATCGAATACTATTAACTCTCATTGTAGTAGATGGAATAGCCAAAATTAGGAAACTGCACAAGAGAAGTTTTCTGCATTATTTTTCGAACTTTAGAATTTGACTGCACCGAATATCACTAAGGCCTAAAAATTTGGCGGTTTTTAAATCTGCGGGCTGCTGTCCAGGCTATAAATGTGGTTGCTGTTTTTAAATCTGCGGGTTGTTGTCTAGGCTATAAATTTGATTGTGTGCCTTGATAAAACAATAGTCAGCTTATTTTTAATTATCCTGAACAAAAGAAACAATATGAAACTGGTTATAACATATTATGTCTCATAACAGTGTTATATATGAATATTACGCGAAATCTGCCAAATCCAAGCTTTTGCTTCAACTATGTATATATAATATTTTTCGTTCAACCAGCATTATTTAAAAAAAAAATGCGACATTTTTTAAGATCCATTTCTCTCATAATAACAAAAGTTGCTTCACTCAAACTGACTTAATTCACAAACTAATGATTCGACAGCTTTCGAACATCTACACGCGATTTTTGATGGTTAGAGCTAACTAAAAATATGGAAAAAATTCAAGTAACGCCATCTATGTGTCAGGCCGAGGACTTTGTAATTGACCGGTTAATTTTCAAATAAGAGAAATTTATTTAAATTGCAGCCATCGTTTAACGAACTGCCTATGAATATTAACACAATTTCAGGAATGCTGGCAAATAATTTTTGCTCTCACATTTCGGTCGAAGTTAATTAAGCATTGATTTCATAAATAGCACAATTAAAAAATGTATAACTGTCGTCCAAATGCGTTTTTGTTTTATTTTATGCTCTCATTAGCTTGGCGATGGCAATAAAATTGTAAAAAACTTGCACAATCAATTAGTAACAAAGTAATTGCTCCACAATTTATAATTTATGCTGCTGTAAACAAGCGTTGCAACAAGCATCAAATTAAATGTGAAATATGCGTTTAATTTAGCACAAGGCACTTTTTTAGTAAAGTGCCCTGAACGCGAGTATGTATGCTTTTTTATTTTTATTTGTTAATATTTTTTCAACGTATTGCGTATATTTACTTTGACTACTTAATTAATAGTTAGCGTTAATTAACGTGCTTGAAATTTCGTTAATTTCCACCGGTGAAATTTAATGGCTGATAATTTGGATGCAGTGTTCCTAGATATATACATATATAGTATGTTGTAATAAAACTAAGTGACTCTATGGGCAATAATGTACCATGTATATTGTTTAGTTTGGATTAATACGACATAGGTCTGCCATAAAAATTGTTTGATTAAATTCCAAAAGTTTTATGGAAATTTTTTCTTTTGACAAGATATCTTCACGACAGTTGAAACATGTTACCGTCCAAAGCAATGGATTTTGAATGAAAATTAATAAATTTTTAAGAGTTGAAAATGGTTTTAACTCGATTTTCGTTAAAATTATCAGTCCTTTAGAAAAAAGTTATATGCCAATATTGTTGCTAATGAAAAGGTAAATAACTTCTAAATAAACACTTTTTCTCCATAATCTTCTAATGTCTGTAAAATACTCAAATAATCCGGTTTTTGGGTTTTTAGTTTTATCTTGTGCACAATTTTTTTCTCGAAATTCGAAATTTTTTTTTCGAAATTTCTTATAAACTTACCCTCTTGTGTCCCAAACATACTTTGTTTGTTTGATGTAATATTTTTTTTTTCTTCACATGACATAATGTCCGTGAAAACTCTAATTTTCAAACAAAAAATCTGAAGTCAAACGTCCAGTTTTTTTAAGTATGCATAGATCTAACGATTGCTGAAATGTCTTCTATTTAATGGTATTCAAAATATGTGTGTACATTAGGGTGTTTTTTTTATTGAACTATTAATTTTTTTCAGTCCCGTCACGAAGTAAGGCTTTATAGAACTTTTATAGATGGTATGTATTAAAAAATGTATGAAAATTTCATACAGCCTTACTTAAAAAGCTGAATAACTCGAGAAGTATTAATGATAGCGATTTTGACTTCGGATATTTTTTAAAGCAAATAAAATTTACTACAAATTTATCATGTAAGTTTTTTCTATAGCTCCTGTCATTTACGAGATATATACAAAAAAATGCGAAATTCTTGGAAAAATCGGGTTTAGAGCCCCGTACTACCTCGCCGGTGTGAGTTGCGTCTTTGTTGCACTGGGCACTTTTGTAGAGTGAACAACTCTGAGAACTATGCGTCTAAAGTCAAAGCGATGCCATAAAATACCTCTGATCTGTAGGAACTTAAAGATAAAAGCTCACAATTGTAGTGTATTTTCTATGGAAAATTTTTACAGGCCTTGGTCCAGTTCTTAATGTTAATATTAAAGGCTAAAATTTTCAGGGAATTTTATTTAGGGTACGACGGCACTAAAAAAATTAATAGTTCAAGAAAAAAAAAACACCCTAGTGTACATACTATATGTATATTACTGTAATAAATTTTCTTAGAAAACGGAAGACCAAGGTGGCATTATTAATATTATTTTCTTTGGCTTTCATAAAACGTTATTTTATTTTTGCTGTTTTTTAAAAAAAAGTGCTAAATTCTCTTGTTAAAATATTGTATGTGCCAAATTTGGTATTAAACGTTAATTTTTATCCCGATTTTTTTCTGCATTTTATTCATAATTCTGCACTAATAGCATTGTAATCATTTTATCATCATATAATTTTAAAACCTAAAAGCAAACGTTATTTAAAAAAGCTATAATTTATAAAGCGGCCAGTTGCAATGATTATAAAAACTTAAATTAATAAAGTGCATATGACTTATATACACACAAACAAAATTAAACTTAATTAAAGTGAAAAATTTGCATACTTTTTGGCGCAAAAAGTCTTACAATACAAAAGGTGTTTAAAAAGTGCGTGAAAAAAGTGGAAAACGTGCATAAAATAAAAAGAAATACCAAAAAAATTAAAAAAAAAATACAAAAACAATAAAAAACGCGTGTTATAAATATACGAACTGCAGCCGAACAGCGCAGCCGTGTAAGCATAAGCAATACTCTCGGCCAAACCTTATTTTGAAAAAGTGTACAACTGAATGCGCGGCAGAAACACCCAGTCTCGGTTGGTTTTATTTAATTTTAATTCGTAGCGGCTATTTTAATTACACTTAAGCCCGATGTTATAAACCACACGGGTATCAAACCGGTAATACAGCGTGCAACAAAAGCACTAATCCACAAAAAAGGCAAAATTTAACTTATTGAAGTCGACGCCGTCAACACGCGTTTCAGTTTTTTTTATTGTAGCTGCTTCTTTTTATTTGCTGCCACACACACACACAGGCGCATCATGGGATTAATAAGCTGTTGCCTCTGGTGGCTGCTACTCATTAATGGACTGCTGCAGCAGACGACGCTTCACAGTGCGGCCTTTGTGGGCGCATCGCTGATTGGGCCGTCACGAGCTAATGGTGAGCGCCAATAAGCGTTGCTTAAAAAATAATAATTACTTTTGACATATGTATATAGTTACAATATATATAAATATATTTAATTGTTTGCGTTTTTTACGGCGCAATCAAAATTACTTTTAATTCTGTAAATTTAATCATGCTATCATTACGTGAAGGGAGTTTGTGGGGAAAAAACGCTCTACCTTTCAGCAAAAAACTGTATTGCAACTTTGTTGCAACATGCATGCAGTTAGTCGCGTAAATGTTATAAATGAAAGTGTGCATGTGTATGTGTCACATCTACACATGCATTCATAAAAAGCTGCTGCATAAGTTTTTTGCAGCCATAAATTAAACAATAAAACCCGCATTATATGATTTTCGACATTGTAGCGCAAATGAATTATTTTTGTTTTATTCATGTTAATTTTTTAACTTTTAATTTGTGTTCGTTTACACAAAAATGCTGTTTACGCTGCAATTTATAGCAAAAATGTGCTGTATTTTTTTTAAGGAATGTCTGCATTTATTAAATTATCAACCGGAAACCGGAAAAAATCCAAAAAAAAAGTTAAATTCGTTGCATTTGCATGGAAGTTAAAATACTCGTAGCTCAATGCCCAAGGGAAAAGTTGCCATACAAGAATTTGACTGTAATTGATCAGTCTGTATGACAGCTATATGATATAGTGGTGCGATCTGAACAACATTTTCGACGATTGTAGCCTTGCCTTTGAAAATAATATGTGACAAGTTTCGTGAAGATATCCCATGAAATAAAAAAGTTTTCTATACAAGCACTTGATTCAGATCATTCTGTTTGTATGGCAGCTATATAATATAGTGGCACGATATTGACGTTTTTGATAGATAAGCAGCTTTTTGAGACAAAAAGCAGGTGTGCGAAATTTCAGAACAATATTTCAAAAACTGAGGTACTGAGAAGGATAAATGGACAGGCCTACGGTTGTGGGACGTGGCTAAAATAAGTCACATTGTACTATTATATATGTGCCGTTCCATCAATTGGCGACATGGTTTTGTACCCGTGGTTCTCCGATTTCGACCAAACTTTAGAATATCATAATATAGACCAAAATAAGAATATCTGTTAACTTTTTTTGGCGAGCAATTCAAATTGAGATCAAACAAAAAAAATACTATTTCTTTTATTTTTTAACGACCTCAAAATTGATTGAAAAAAATTTTTAAGTTATCCAATTTTATGTAAAAAAATCTCAGCTTTCTGATAAAAATATTTTCAAAATCCAAAAAAAATTTCAAAATCCAAAAAATTAATTGTTTTTCCAAAAATACCGTTTTTTGTACTTTTCCCTCAATTTTTTTTTCAAAATTGACTTTTCCGTTCGATTTCTCGTCCAATTTTACATAAGAATCAGTGTTCAAAAATATGGGACTCTGCTCCCATGAACAGCAAAAAATATTCAAAGTTGACGCTCAAAATCCAAAAAAAAGTTTTTTTTTTTCAAAAAATCTGGTTTTTTGTGCTTTTCGATCAACTTTTTTTCAAAAGTTTGACTTTTCCATTCGATTCCTCGTCCAATTTTACATAAGAATCAGTGTTCAAAAATATAAGACTCTGATCCCATGAACAGCAAAACAAAATGCAAAGTTGTCGCTATACGATGCAGTCTGTTCGCTTAAAAGGTTGTGTGAAGGAGGTGAATATGTGAATTGTATTCTTAGACTTGAATTAATGAAGAAATCAGTGTCTTCATTCATAAAAATATGCGCCGTATAGCTCATCTTCTTCAGAGTTCCATCTTCTTCTATATAGCACACATCGCCCAGACGGACGGTTTCCAAGATCTTGCGCAGAACAATTCTCTCGTATGCTTCAAGTGCTTTTCATCTCAGCGCTTCATCGTCCACGTTTCGGTATGCCATATAATAGCAGCGGCATAATGAGAGACTTACAAAACGTAATTTTTATTCGTCGAGACAGTAATATGCTGCTCAATTGTCTACTGAACCCAAAGTAGCAGCTGTTGGCAAGTGTTAATCTGCTCTTGAACTCCAGGCTTAGATTATTGGTGAAATTTATGCTGTTTTCGAGATGTATAAAGTCATTAATTTTATGAAATTTATAGCTGCCAACAATGATGTAGTGGCCCAGACACGAGGAATCTTTGCGTGTGTCTTCCAGGTACTTTTTTGTGCGCTCGTTCATCTCAAGATCAACCTCTTTCGCTACTTTTTTCTACTAAAAACGATTAAAAAGATACTGTGATATCGGACACAGAAAGGTGATGTCTCAAGTGCTTTACCGAAATATCGAAAGGTAGCTACGCCATTAAGTATCTGAGTAGCTAAAAGTTAAGCAGCTTTTAAATATTGAAAATAAACCCTGTTTTCATTGAAATTTAAGGATTAAAGTTAATTACAAATAATTGCTGAAGCAATATAAGTTGCGCATATAATTTATCAATCACACTCGACTAATAAAATTGCATTTAACTGCGGTTTATTTTAATTTCATCACACAGATTTTGGGTTTTTTGTGTTAAATGCTGCCTGATTACTGGCACTTAAATGCGAAATATTTACAATTTACCGTAAATTTAATTTATTAAAGTAGCAACAATAAAATTATTTGCCAACATACTCTGCTCTAAAATACTAACAAGCGTTTAAGTTGTATCTGATTTGAATGGGAATTCAGAGAGAGAGAGAGCACAAGTGTTGTGTGTTTCCGTAGCCGGCAGCGAGTTGTGAATAGAGCAGTAACTCGTTATGGTCTGATTTGGATTATGTTTAAATAAGAGATAGCACACCTTACTACTATTTGTGTTAGGCTTCATTTATATCTTCCCAGTGTAATTTATTTATTTAGTGAGTTATCGCATTTATACTAGTTTTTAATTGCAACAGTACCTCCATTTTGCAATTCAATGTACGAAATCACGGTTAAAACACTTTGCAGTTTTTCAATTAACGACATTTTGGTAAGAGTCCGATGTCACCTATCCTCAACACCAACCTTCTTATACCTCCTCTTGTCGTTCTGATATTAATATATATATGTATAGTAACTGTAGAGCAATCGCGATTATTTTAAGCACTAAAGAACCGATCGCAGTAAAGTGAGAGAGAGCTGGCAGAGGCATTGTGTTCATTCAGAACAACAAGAAAACGGACAATAATGCTGGAAAAAGTTCTGTTGAAAAAATCAAATTCCAGCAAATGTTCACAAGGGCGGCGACAACGTTTGCTGTTATTGCTGATAATGAAATGACATTGGCAATACAGCTGCACACATAAATGAGCTCCGCGTGTTGGTAGCGCAAAAACGAACGTGGCAAGTGAAAGTGCTGTCATGAAAAAATTAGCTGCCAATAACAAGCATATCAGCAGCTATGTTGAGCTCATTATCATTATCAGCGTTGGCGGCGTTGCAGCTGTCGAAGAAAATCTGACAGGTTGTCAGATGATTGCCTCGAGAGCTTTTTATGACGCTGGTGCTTATTTTTTATTTCACTTTTTTTTTGTTTTCTTTTTTTTTTTGTTTGTGTTTATTATAATACTTTTTGTATGTATGCGTGGTTTTGTGTTTGTATGTATTTTTGCAGAAAGTATTTTAGTCGTGCGAATGGAGTGAGAAAGATTACAAAGAAACGTTTAGCATTAAGTTTCATAAGAAGCACAGGACAATACAGTCCCTATCACAATATCACTATTATAAAGATTGTCAATTCTTTGATTGTCGCTGAGTTGAGTTTATATATAATTGAGCGGTCAGCTGATTTGATGCTGCCTACATGTTGGAGAGTGTTGAGAAAATTTTATTTTAAGCTTATCTCATATTTTTTGCTCCAATTAGTAGTGGCTTCCATTCATTATAAACGGTGATCCATTTCTAAGCTCCCTATTTTTTAAAGCAAAAACACAGAAATTTAAAATTAAATGGATAATGTTTATTATCATTCGAAAGCACATTCTTTGGCATTTATTTTTTGTAGATTATCTCTTTCAAATGTTGTCCGCGGCTAAGTCTCAGATAGTCCATACGTTGAATGTAATTTTCGTTGACTCGTTCGAGCATTTTGACTGGTAACTGGTGAACTGAATTGAAGCGGGATCATTCGCATAGACTTTAGACTATACATATCTCCGCAGGTAAGAGTCTAATAGTGTGATATCACATGATCTTGGTGGCAAATCCAGCTGCGCAAAACCTGAAATTATCTGCTCACCAAAGTGTTCTCTCAATCAATCCGTTGATAGACGCGATGTGTGGGAAGCGGCCTCGTCTTGTTGAAATCAAATGTCGCCGAGTTCACAATAAACGGCCAATAAACCGTTGTATTTTCTGGATGAAATGGTAGCTCATGAATTTCCTTAGGTCGCTATGCCCAAATGCGGTAATTTTGCTTATTTACATAACCATTGATCCAGAAATGGCCCTCATCGGTGAAAAAAATTTGACTTCTAAAACATCCGATCTCCTTGGAACTTGTATCGAGTCCATACTATGACATCGCTTTGGCTCGAAAACATCGGATCTTCTTGCAACTTGTATAGTATGGGCTCTATGCAAGTTCCAAGAATCTCCGATGTTTTCGAGCCAAAGCGATGTCATTTATGAAGGTCGAGAGGCTTGAGTTCTTGCAGAAGTTTAATTTTGTACGCTTTCAATTTAAGATCTTGACATAAAAACGTTTAAAGTCGTTCATAAGTCAGACCGAGCTGCTGCGAACGGTGCCGAATCGACTTTCCATGGCCTTTGCTTACACTCTCATCTACGGCTGCTATATTTTCTTCGTCTTATTGAAGATTTTCCTAGAAAATAAATTGTTAAAAAAATTCTGTAAACTTTACCGTTATTTAATGGTATTTACAAACTTTTTTAAATGAAAAGCCGTCCTTATGTTCACTTCACTGTTTCATTATGTATTCTTCTTGCTCTCTATTCCGCAAGAAATTTACTGCACACTTTTCGTTGCCGATTTCTTACATTTCGTATCCTTTCCCTTCAAGCCATTCGGCTTGAAATTCGTGTAATTTTCTCCCCAATTGGTCATGTTTTGTTGGCGCTGTAAACAAGCGCGCCCCGTTGACAATGTTGTCAATGTCACTAAACCGTGTCACGGCGCATTCACCACTCTTAATTAGTGCGTAATTTCTCAACACAACTTTTTCTCTCCACACACCGCTTTGACAGCACGACAGCGCTGCTTCGCACTCATTCTTAATTTTTGTTTGCCTGGCGGGTTGGCTTTGGATCGCACTCAAGATTGTAGGCTGCTTGCGTTGCGCCGCTTAATCTTTACTTACATTTGCTTTTCACTTTTATGGCGCGCATTTATCGCTTAGCGTCCATCAGCAATTCTCATCTAGACCCAGACTCAGTGTCCGAGGCCGTCCCAGCTGAAGTGCAATTCGTTTAGGGGCGGGCGTTGAATTTGTTTTTCGCTTTCATTTGTGGCGCGTTAAATTTTAATTATGCTTGTCCACCCAACACGCTGGCAGACAGTCAAACAGTGGTGCGGCCTCCATTTGTCATTGAACGCCATCAATCAGTGTGAAATTTCTGCTTTTATTTTTTGTGCTCCGCGACGCCCACGAAATCATTATTGTGTATTCTCTTTTATCTTCCATTTACCAACAGTCCAATTTTTTCTTATTATATTTTAATTTTGTTTCCAAAAGCTTAATTCCCTTTCATGAGTCCTTACACACACAAACACAGACACACATACATGCGTGCATAGAAGTACATGAGTATTCATAGTAGAACAGTTGGTGGAGCCGCTGCTACCGTTTATGGCGCTCTACGCCAAATGCGGCACATCCACTTCTGCTGTGCTTCTACTCTTCATTGTTTATTCATGTTGCTCTCACATGCATACACACACACTCGTCTTTACTTTTGATGTTACTCGGCGTGATTTGGCTGATGTTAGATTTGATAGTCGCAATTTTGTTAAAGTTCTTCTGCTTGTTTCTCCTCAGCTTTCCTTTCGTTTTGTTAGAAGTTAGCATTGGAGTGTAAGCACATCGCCACACGCGTAAGTGACAAGGACCCACGCTCTCCTTCACCACATTGGATCTGACTGCTACAGCGACACGCGCCCATCTAACACAATTATGCCTGTTAATCACGCAAAAATATCAGACAGCTTATTTGATTCTTTCGTTTCTTTTTCAACATCGTTTACCTCGTACTGCGCTCGTTTATTTCCCTTGGCTGGCTTGGTACGCCTAAAATGAGGCGAGAATTTCTTGTGATGTGCAAAATATGTTTCATTGATGACCAAGGCTGCCATTAATGCCTAATGAAATGTACCATTATCGTACTTAGGAGAGAGGTATTCAATAGATGCCATTTCAAAGAAAAGACGAAATATTTTTGAATGCTTTGTTGACAATAGATCAATAAAATTTCATGTTTGATTTATTCGGTTTTTTAATTTAAATAAATAATAAAATTAGTGAAAAAAGCATATTTTTCATTCCCTGTATGTTCTCTCCAATCATTGACGAAGGAATAGTTGTCTGAAAAATAACAAAGCGTCAGTGGCCGTTGAGTTACCGGTCAAGCTATTCAAATATTTTGGCGAACAACTCCTTATCAGCATCCATCAGCTTCTTTGCAAGATTGGTATCTATGTGTGCTCTGGCCAATCTACAAAACACGAAACCCCACAATCTGAGGCAATTAACGTGGGATGAGCCTCCATAACATCGCATGTAAAGTCTTGCCTAGCATAGTGTGTAAAAGGCTGAAACCCACCTTCAACAAACTAATTGGTCTTTATGAGTGGGGTTTTAGACCTGAAAAGTCTGCTATCGACCAGATTTTCATCCTGTGCCAAATCGTGGAAAATGCCGTGAAAGCAAGATCGTCACACAGTCTACTGCCTCTATGCCGCTGTGTCTCAACTTGGCATACTCGCGAAGCTAGCACGGCTGTGTAAGCTCACGTTGAGCAACGCCAAAAGTTCAACTCGTCAGTTAGTTCTGCTTTCTCCAGACTGTTTAAGGAAGTAAAGCGTATGGGTCTAGTAGTGAAGGAGAGCAAGACGAAATCAAGCAAAACAGTCGTCGCACTCGCGTCTACTCTCACACGTTATTGTTTACAGTCATAACTTCGGCGTCGCAGATAATTTCGTCTATCTTAGTATCAGTATCAACACCAACAACGATATCAGTTTTGAAATCAGAACAGAGACACTCTTGCCAACAGGTGTTACTTTGGACTCATTACACAGTTAAAAAGTAAAGTCTCTCTCGACGTACAAAGTCCAAACTCTACAAGTCTCTTATTATTCCTGTGGTGCTATTTGGTGCGGAGGCATGAGCAATGGCATCGTCTGATGAGTCGGCATTAGAAGTGTTCGATGAAAAGGTTTTGCGAAGTTTCAAAATGATAGTAGAAAATTTCCAAGGTAACAATAAAGCAGCATATTACGATGAACTTGTGAAGAATATGATGAAAAACTCTCAGACTCTAAGAGGAAATATAATTACCAATATAGACTATCTCCATCATCTTCTCAGCCATCTGGAACATTTTTTCGATTATACACGAAAATATGAAAAGAAGGTTTCAGCAGGATCTAATAGTGAGATGAGAAAGGTATTAAAGTTGATGCGATCGGCACACCAAAAGAAATGCTCATAAAGGGAGTCTGATTGAAATATTGAGTAGTCGTAACAGTCTTTTTGCATTTTGTCAATAGATGTCTGCATCTCCAGTGCTACCAATCTCTTTGTGTCATACCATACAGTATTGGAGAGGTGAGATCTTAAGCTTCATTTAGCTAAATTCGGAGAAGTTAAAAAAAGTAACAGCTGTTCAAAATGAGTGAAAATACTTGCAATATTTTGAAATTTTTGTGAAAAGGTAATAATGTCAGGCAAGCCAACTATAAAATTAGTGAAGTTTACGGAGACGATGCTGTTTCAGTTCGTGTAGCACAACAATGATTCGTTCTTGAAATTTCGAAATTTCGATTTACGATGATGAAAGTTGTACACTGATGGAATAATGTCTCTAGCGAAAAAATGTCAAAAAGTGGTCGATCAAAATGGTACATATGTGTTTATTTATTTATTATTAAATTAAAAAAAAAAAAAATATTGATGTTTGATTAGCAATACGAAAAGACTTTTTTGACCACAAATAAAACATTTGTTTCTGACACTTCACTCTGGTTACTCCCATATATGTATGTCTGATATATTTTTATTTTTGTTTAATATTTTCTATTTTTTTAATGCAAAATGTAATCTTACAAAAACTTTGATAGCTTCATGTTTAGTATAACGGAAAAGTTTAATTGTTTTACCGCTATAAATTATGTAAAATATTTGGTGTTTTTATGCAATAAAATACATTTTTATGCAAATCTAAAATGTATGCGGCGCGATTAGCAAAAGCCAACCATTCGCAAAACTGGCATATTCATTTTTATAACGGTGCAATAGTTGTTGGAATTTTAATCATACGCGCTCCCATATGCGCGTTAAAATGCTTAATTGAGAGCTTCATTTAACGGAAAATACGAACAAATTAATTATAACTGTTGTTTTTATATAAAAGCTGCTCGAAGTAAAAAGCTCTCAAACACGTTATTTTTTGTTTACAGTTTTTTGTCAACATTTTTTTTTTTGTTTTTTTTTTTTGAATTCAGTTTGTAAAATGAGAATTCAGTAGTTTTTTTTAATTTATAGCATCCTGCTAATGCATTTATTCTGCCCACTACTCTCTCTCGCTCACTCTCTCTATGTCAGCAGCGCTTCTAATGGCATAATTCATTCTTTTTTCTTACACGCTGCACTTAACAGCTTAATTGGCGCGCTTGTTTATCGCGTTCAAGTTACTAAATGACATAATTAGTTGAAATCGAGTGCAACAAAAATTAAACAGGATAAAAACTTAATTAATTACATTAAATATGCGTGTGAATTGGGCACAAAAAGGTAAAAACATGACTTTATTTATCCAATATTAAATATATGTATATATATTGCTATATATATATATATATATATATATATATATATATATGTATGTTTTTGTGTTTGTGGCATGACCATAATTGCTTTAGCCTTATTTAATTGCATTTTCCGCAAACATATCCGCTGCGAGTTACAAGCAATCGTTGGTTGCTGCCATTTAATTCGTTTATTTAGACGAAAATATGTACAAACACATACAGGAAGTAAAATTTGAATTTAGATAGCCCGTACCACCGGCAAAATTTTAATTAAGTTTGCATAATTAATTTTCTAAATTGTCAGTTTTATTCACTTGCAACCACAGCGTTTATTTGAGTGGCTTTCTACAACTAACGGTCGTTTGTATTTCTAAAACTAATCGGAATAGATATAGTGCTATATATCGGTTAGCACTGGATATATACGACTGCAACGACATCTATTGACAAAATTAAAAAATACTTTTTCGACTACTCAATATTTTACTTATACTTATGTATAAGTCGGTGCACTTAATAGAGCGCGTTGAAGCTTCTGGCATAATTTGAGATATTGCCTGTATTAAATGAGGTGAGAAAGAAAATGAATTCCGCAATTGCCACAATTGTGGCTAGCACATATCTCTAAAACCGGAATTATAGACTTGAAATATGTTAAAATGAGTTTAATGTACATTTCTTCGAAACGGTTGAAGCTTAATGAACCAAACTTGCTGACAAGAAGTGAATCGAGCATTTCTTTAAACACTATGAAAAGGTTACGCCAGATAATAATCACGCACACTTCGCAGATAACGGTTATATTGAAAACTACTAAAAGTGCGTTCGTTTACTGCATAAATGCATCACAAATATTAAATTTCACAAGCAAGATGACAAAGGAAGGCTTTATAGGTTTGGGTGTAAAAACTTGATAAGTGGCATGGCAGCGCCCACTTTTAGATGAAATTATATATCTGAGGAGGTACTTGACTGATTTCAAGCAAATTATTCAAGCACTTCAATTATACACTGAGCGAAAGCGGTTGACAATTACGGACGGACAAACAATCCAGTCTCTCAGACTTCAACTTTTCAAGCACTAGGTACTCAATATGTGAACTCAGTGCTTAAAGTCCCTTAACCCCTATATATTTTATAGAGAATGTTCTTGAAAGGACGCTACAAAAGTATACCGATAGGTACTGCAAACGACGCCATATTTTTTTGATGTTTCTCTTCAGGAAAGCTCGCCATTTCATCATGGAAAGATATGCGATCCAACGACGAGCCGAAATTATTCAAATTGACTACCGAAATTGGGAGTCAGTGGCCTGAACTTTAAGCGCCCTATGTCCAAATTATGGTCGTCATAATCGTCCTGCCAGATTAACAATTGAGCGTCTAGTGGAAACATTTTAATCCACAGGCATAGTACTCCCCGTACCAGTGAGACAAAGAAGTGACCGTGATGTCGAGAATAGTGCTCTGGCTAGCGCATCAATTGAGGAAGACCCAAATCAGTTTCTGACACGTCGTTCCCAAGCGTTGGAGATGCTTTGTGACGTCGTTGTGGCGAATTTTAATTTTTTTTTTTAGAAAAGATTTCGGGCCACATCCTTACAAGACCAAATTGACGCAATAACTGAAGCCACTTGATCTCCAGAATGTAGTATGTACGAGAATTGTGCTGAACAACAATTTGAAAATAATTCGGATTTTGATCAAAAAATCATCTTCTGCGATAAGGCTCATTTATGGCTAAATGGCTTCGTCAACAAGGAAAATATGAGTTATATATATGAGTCAGGCATCAATCCACACGAACTCCATGAGTCACCATTGCATCCCGAAAAAATAACGGTTTGGTGCCATTTATGGGCCGGCGGCGTCATTAGGCCGTACTTCTTCCGTGATGATCAAGACCGGCACTTTACTGTGAAGGGGAATCGCGACAACTCAGTGATAACCAAATATTTTTGGCCCGAGTGATATAGACTTGTACAATATGTGGTTTCAACAGAACGGCGTCACATTTCACACAGCATATACACAATCGATTTATTGAAAACCAAGTCTCACGAAATGGCTCAGTCAATTGGTTGCCTCGGTCGTGTGATTTGACGCCGTTAAAAAATTTCCGGTGGGGCTCTGTTATCACTATGGTCTATGTCAACAAGCCAGCCACGATTGATGAACTTCGTATGAATATCGAACGTGAAATTGCAGCAGTATCTGGACTTCTACAAGCGTGCCTGTGGTGGCCATGCAAAAGAAATTGAGTGCCATACTTAATGACATCGAATGCACTTTACATGAAAAAAGAATTTCATTTTTGAAGCGCTCTTATTGAAAAACTCGTTATAAAGATTTTGAACTTCCGGGTGAATGTACATCGCACATGTCGGCCAATATGTGACTTATCTTAACAAAATTAACAAAATTGAGAGAGTGGTGGCCATTTGTGCTTAGAGTGAATAAAATCGGGTTAAAACTCACTCGAGATCTCATATGACTAACACGCCTTATTTTGGTTGTAATATAAGGGCGTGAAATGTTCGGTTATACCCGAATGAAACATTTCCCTGTTGGCTTGTTTTATATTAAATTTTTTTCTTTGCAGTGGGCACTACTGAATGTGTATTTTAACGCATAATTTCAATCTCGGCGATATTTATTTATGAAAAAAAAAACTTAAAACAGCTTAACCAAAGTACAAATTTTAGGCGTTCGAAACAAATTACCGACACAAACTGTCCCTTCAATAAGCCAATTACGCAGCCTGTTATTTGTTGTTTGTAGCAAATTTCACCCGGCTCAAGTGGCAGCTCAATTTAATTGGAAATTGTAAGCGAGACTGTTTCAAATGACCCAGCAAGAAAAGCGAAGCAAGTCTTTACAGAAACACCTTGTTCTACAGCTGTTATATTTCAATATGACACAAGCAGACCTTAAAGAACACTACTAAGCATGTCTACTTACAATTTCAACAACGACTGTTTTTATTTATTGTTTTCCACAAAGAACTTTGAGCTTTCCAAACGGCTTTAATTATTTTTACACTTTAATAACTTCGCCAAAATGAGGCGTAGACCTACTGGCTGTCCAAGAGCTCTTTTTGCTTGTATGTGCCACCAATTCAGCATATCATTTTGATAGTCAGGCAATTACACATGTCACACACACACACACACAGTCACACGCATACTCGCAGACATTTCCCAATTCACAACACTGACGCCGTAATCGCATTATGTGACATGAGCAATTTACGAATTTTCAGATTTTCGAGAGTTTCGACGTTTTTAAATTGGCCGCTCGTCGGTTTTTGGTGCGCCGTTGTCATTTGGCTACCCTGGCAAAGGGTAGGTTGCAATCGCTTCCGCCGCACTCGTGTCCAATCAGTTGTGTGCACTGGTTTAGTTGTCGTGCTGTTGATGCGTCATTATGCAGCGATTGTAGCAAATTATTGCCGCTTTACTCTCTGTCTGTCGGTGAAATTTGTGGTTGCAATTGTTGCGGAAATTGTCAAATAATACAAATTAAGACCTGTTATTAATGCCTGTTATGTTGGGGTTGAAAGGTGTCACGCGATGCTTCAAAGGTTGGTGTATTATACGTTTACACTTTGTGCTCATGAATTTAACAGGTGAATTGAAAAGATCTCGGCCTACCTTAGTAAAACGTATTTTTTTTTTGGAAAAATTCGCTTTTTTATTGAACATATTTTGATTCGAGAGTGATATACAGATTATAGAGAACCTTTAATTTTTCGAAGTCACTTTATTTAGAACGATTTGCCCTTTGCCTCATAATGGGTCTCAGTTTCGGTGATCAGCTCTTCATTCGACGAAAATTTCTTCGCAGCGAGCATTCTTTTGTGATCTGAGAACAGAAAATAGTAGCTTGGCTCCAGATTTAAAAAAATATGGTGGATGCGAAAGCAATTTGAAGTCCAATTCTAAATCATCAACTCGGCGTTGTTTTTGGTCAAAAGTGAGCTTGCGCGGCTTCCACTTTGCACTGTGCTTTCTCTCACCCAAATATTGCTAAATGTTATGATGTACACGGTCAGTTGATGTCTTTGGTGTACCTGCCATTTCGAACAACTTCACTTTACGGTCATCCAAAATTATTTTGTGGACTTTTTTGATGTTTTTGTCGGTGATAAGCACTTTTGGTTTTGGTAAGCGGTGTCTACGTCAGTAAAGAAGAAGAAGAAGTACTTTTGGGCCACCACTGCGTTCATTGTCTTTCGAGCTCATTTCACTACGTCTAAACTTAGTATACTAATACTTGATGGTTGCTAATCCTGGGGCGGTGTTCCTGTGTTCCAGGCCTATGCACTTTCAATTGACTTGTTAAGCGTCATTATGGCATGGGAGTGGAGTCGATTTCAAGAAATAATGTGTTGCCTCCCTTTGAAACGATTGTATGCAGAATTGATTATGTACTACTGTGCCCAAGAAATAAGGAGACATTGTAATTATTTTAAAAATTCTTTATTTATTCTTCCAAATCAATTTCATCCCCTTCAAAGTAATCCCCTCCCGATGCAATGCACTTATGCCAACGGATTTTCCAATCTTCGAGACACTGGTTGTAGTCACTTTCCGGGATGGCCTTCAGTTCCGTCTTCGCCGCGGCTTGAATCTCCTCTATCGTATAAAAACGGTGTCCCCGGAGCGGTCTTTTGAGCTTGGTGAACAGCCAGAAGTCGCACGGCGCCAGATCAGGTAATAATTGTCTTTCCACAATTCCGGCCTTTTCAGGCGGATAGCGTTACGCAAACGACGCATAACGTTCAAATAATATTCCTTGTTGACTGTTTGACCGGTTGGAAGGAATTTATAATGCACAACACCACGATAATCGAAGAAAACAGTCAACATGACCTTTATTTTTGAGCGACTTTGGCGCGATTTTTTTGGTATCGGCTCTCATTTGGCACGATATTCGCTCGATTGATCGGTTGTTTCGGGGTCGTAAGCATAGATTCAGGTCACATCGCTAGTTATAATGCATTTCATGACACTCTGGTAGTCGGAAAGCATCGTTTCACACACTTCAACGCGACGCCAAACTCCAAAAAATTCAATGTTTTCGGTACCAGTCGAGATTTGACGCGCTTGAGGCCCAAAACATCCTTCAAAATGGTATTGGCTGAGCCTTTCGATATACCAACTTCATCAGCAAGGTCTCTAATTGTTGGTTTTTCAACACCAAATCTTTGATTTGTTGAACGTGAGCTTCGGTTGAGGTTGATGGTCGCCCTGGACGCTCTTCGTCTTCGACACGTTCACGGCCGGCTTGGAACTCACTATACCACTTGTAAACATTTTTTTAGACACAGCCTCACCACCAAAGGCTTTCTGCACCATCCTCAACATATCCGTAGCAAAAAATTGATCCCGTAAACAAAATTTAATGCAAATTCTTTGCTCAACAAATTTCGACATCGCAAAAAACGAAAAACTCACTTTTAGCAGCTCACAAAACGACACGTATCTCAAACACTAATGAATATTTTCACATGAAATTTGACATAAATGTGACTGACAGCATTACCAACCTAAAAAAGAATAATCCTCCAAATCCTTCGACGCGCGCAGTTTAAATTCAAATATCACAGTAGCATAAATAATATAATTTGATGCTCATATCTCATCGTCTATATGAGGTCCTCTTCATGTAAATGGTATGGCAAGTGAGTGAGCTTTAAGCTTACAAATAAATTTGTAAAGGAAATACCACCTTAATTTCAAAACAAAAGGAAAATATGTTTTTGGTTGAAGCATGCTTTTGGAGTGCCTTTCCTGTACTCGCATAGTTAGACTAAAATCCACAAATATGCGTTTTGCTAACAACAACAAGTGAAAGCTCATTCTAAAATTACAAGCATACAGAAAAATTCTTTAGAAATGTTTAATAAATTTTCTAATTCCTTAGTAATCACCAAAAAGTTCACATTCAACATTAGTTCCGTATCGTTTGTATTTAGTTATATTGCTGTGAGCTTTCACTGTGAAATTATTTTGTAATTTAAATGAATACTAATTTAACAACTTGTTTTTTATTTGCTCTCTTTCCGGATTAAAAACCAAATTCCTTTGCGCTCAGCAGCTCGTCAACCGCCACCCTCCGCAGAGCTAATTAACAGCCTCAATGTAACTAAACACTAACTTCTGCTGCACACTTTCAGTGTTTGTTATTGCTACTTCGCTTTGTAGTTCAGAAAAAAATAAATTAAAATTTTTCAAGAAAGTTTTGTCGCAACTTACCTACATATATATGTATATGTATATATTTATAAGTACATACAACCACCCACAAACAACTGGATTCTAAAGTATTTGTCTTATAAACCTTCTGCTGGCACTTACAAGCAAAGTTGAAGAGCCGATAAAAGTGAAGTGAAACTTTGAAGCGCAGCTGGCAACTAAAGTAGCAATGCAATATGCTAGGGAAGGGGGCGAAAAGATGCTTAATTACTTTTGGCCGCAAACGAGACAAGCCAATTTTAGCTAGTTGTTTTGCCGAGGAGCGAAAAGAAGTAGGTGGGGAAGGCTGCAGCTGAAAAGTGAGAAGTGTAGGAATTTAGTGCGCAAGATAAAAGAGAATTGCTTACACATAAAACGCCTTGGTATGAATGCGATATTTACTATAATGAAGAATATAAAATTTTAAAATTATAAATTTTTTTAATATTCGTTAATTGCAACATTTATTATGAATTTGTATTTAAATTTTCTTTCTTTCTGTATAATTACAAATAATATTGCAATAATTAAAATTTATAAAAATTTTAAATTCAGCGAAGTTGAAAAATTAAAAACTCTTATGTGCTTATTCTGCTACCAATAAATTTTCACTGCTGTGGCTTTCTGGATTTTCTACTACGATTTCGATTTTCGAAAGTATTTACTAATGCTTGGCACATTCATAGTGAAGCGCTGAGTTTTTGAGCTTTCACTTAATAGCCATCTTCGATTCGCCATTGCTCTGCTCGCTTTTGCTCTTTTGTCAAAAGAACTACATATACAAGCAACAACAAAGTTATTGAGTTGAACTCGCATAAAACGCAATGAACGAATGGAAAATCTACTATCGACCAGATTTTCACCCTGCGCCAAATCTTCAGAAAGCGCGCTGAGGAAGATAAATACAGACATTCTACACGTCGATTTTAAAGCTGCTTTCGACAGCACGAATAAGAACTGTCTTTATGTCGCTTTGTTTGAACCTGCATCTCCGCAAAGCTAATAAGACTGTGTAAACTGCCGCTGAGCAACACAAAAACTTCTCTCAGGAGCGGGAAGGACCTTTCCGAGCGGTTCGAAACCAAGCGATGTTTCAGACGCTGTTTTTAGCTCGGCTATAAACGTGTAAGCTTTATCTACGCTAGTAAAGAGGAAGAAAAAGTCCGTCCCATTTTTTTTTTACTTCGAAGGAGAGTCGCCTTGACTCTGTTTCATTATTTCAAAAGCTAAAGTTGAAGAAATGTTTTTGAGTTGAATAGTGGAAACCCCGTTGTGGATGTTATTGGCTCAGCTGCAAAACTGGTGTACTTACCGAAGACAGTATGAGTGTACGTCTGTCCGTTTGATCAAGAAAGACACGATTTTTTAGTTCAACATCAAACAAAAAGGCGCCGACATCTCAGTGCTACACATTGTGCTGTAGTATAGATGTACTACATACATACATATATAGCATAGCCAGAACCGCAACAAAAGAGGCACAACTACTAAATAAACAATGTGTAAATGGTACAGCGGGTGAACTCAAAAGAAGACCAACACAAAGGAACACCACCAGAAATGAAGAGGAAATTGAAACGAATGCGAAGAAGGAACAGAAAAAGGGCATGAACGCATATTGCAGTGAACATTGGTTGGCCTCTAAAGCAGAATAATGCACACGACAAGAGGTTGCAATGCTTACAGACGACCACTAAATACATATATAAGCTGCAGGATGCAGATGCACAAACACAAACATATATAATAAACAACGCTATTGATTCGTATTATCCTGACTACAAAACGGGGCGTGTAGATGCACACTTTTCGTATTTGCAATACATTTTCATTTGGCTGCCACCTATTTAAGCAACGACAAGCACACTCACGTTCCAATTTGTTGGCGCACACATACGCATATATACATTTTCGTTTGTTGTTGGACAACAAACTTACTTTTAAATTGGGTTAGTGGCGGCGCCAAAAGGCAGACAGAGAAAAACACAGCAGCAGAAGCTGTGGCAAACACGCAGACAACAGTAAGGAGGATGATGAACACTACTTAACGCATACATACAAAACCAGAGCCGTCCACAAGCGCTTGTGCGTGGGTGTGAGTAGGCAAGTATACAAGCAGGCGCAAAACATAAGAAAATTACAAGGAAACAGCAGCACATTTATAAAATGTGGTCGAATTTCAGGCGCACAAACTAAACAGCACACATAGAAAGGCGAACGAAAGGAAAATGGTGGAGCAATGTGTGCCTGTGCGTAGAGCAAGCGAGATAATGCCTTGAAGGCGGCTGTGGATGGGGAAATGTGTATTATAAGTAGGCAAAACAAAAGCCTAAGGCGATGTGATTATGTAGCGAAAATTAAAAGGGCTGTTAGCGTTACGCTGAATGCGCACTGAAAGTAAAGCGAAAGTGAAATATGTGAAATATTACATGAAGAAGCCAACAAAAGGGCATTATTTGTGCGCGTGATATATTTTTTGTGGTGTGGTTAGCTGAAAAAATGCGAATTTCGGAAAGCATCTTCATACAGTCATGCGCTGGCATAACAAAATTAATGTGTCTACATATGTAAATATGGGGCTCAGTGTAAGTTACATTTCATTTGCCTCATTCTTTGGTCGCTAGCCAAGCTAGTGCTTTGGGGTTGATTAGATTAGCAGTTGTTGCAATAACTGTTTAATAAATTTATGTATTAATATAATTTATGCCACACAGCTCATTTGGGTGAAGTGAATTATGTCTGGTGCTGCTATGAAGCGAATGGTTGAAAGGCATTAGTGTGGCGTAATTTAATCAAGTAAGCAACGCTTTAAATTCACATAAAAAATTATACCGTATGTTTTTAGACAATTAGTAAGAATCTAACTACTGTGTATTCAATGGATATATTTAAGTGGCACACATAGTCAATTTTTGAAATTTCCTGTTCATATTTAGATGTTTTTCAAGAATGCATAGTGAAATATTTTTTCAATTAAACGAGATCTCCAAAGGCGCAACAAAAAACCTCCTCCATTGCTGCTGGCCTTCTCTGTGATTGAAATCCTAGCTAAAATAAATCTTGTGAAATTAGAAGATATTCTTCGCACAATGTGATCAAAAAAAACTATTAAAAACTATCAAAATGGAAAATTGATTGTATCCCAAATATTGGTCGTTTTTGCCCAGCAAAATTCCAAGATTAAATTTTCGTTCAGATCGAAGTACCAAAATGTCATTGTGTATAGAATTATGAACAGAAAATGCAGAAAACTCAACAACTCTGGGTAAATGAAAAAAAAATAATAATTTATTTCAAAATTTCACATTGCAGTGCCCTTTTAGGGGGTTAGGGGTAGTTAGAATTTTCAAAAAATTATTTTTTTTTTTTTGCATTTTCGTTAAGTGTAATATCTTAAAAATATTTTCTGAAAATTTGAACGTTGACCCGATAATTAGTTTTTGAGTTATTCGAGAAATAAGAAAGAGAGCTCGGGCACTTCAAGGCGCTAGTGTGAAACTTTAAAGGCGTTTTATTTTCTAAACTATGTTTTTTGAATCGGTGACAACTGTAACTCGAAAACCGTTGAGTAGATTTTAATGAAATTTATATAGCTTTTAGAATACATAATAAACTCGGACCTGATCGAAGGATTTTTAGTTTTTCGAAAGTTTCGATTTTTTAAGACCAATTAACTCTTGATTTTTTCGCAAAAATTTAGAAAAAATTTCCTGAGGCCGCCATTTTGTTAATTTTGAAAAAAAAAAAATAAAATCCTTCGATCAGGACCGGGATTATCTATTTATAAAACTAATTTTTTCTGTCCGATTGTTTTTAGATGAATTTTAGATGAAGCAATTTATGCTTGTCACCGCAAGTACCTTTTTTTGGAACAGGGTCAAAACAAACAACTATAACTTTGGAAATAAATTTTTTTTTTTTGAAATTTTCGTCAACACATTCTATAATAATGCCATATTACTAAATACTTTTGTAAAATAACATGATTTAGTAGCAAAAAACAAAAAAAATACTGAAAACTCATTTTTTCGTGCCTCTGACTATCCCTAACCTCTTAAGGGGTTACATGGGTTTATGGATTTAAACAACTCGAATTTTTAATTGTCTTATATAATTTTATAATACCTCTTGAATGTTGTCGTAAATTTTCAAGTTGATCTGAGTAATAGTTTCGGAGATACAGACTTGAGAACTTGTGCGCTACCGAACTACTGAACCGATTTTCATGAAATTTTACACAGTTTAATTTTTTTTTTTTGATTATTTTTTTGACTATTTGATAGAAAATGTTGCGGAATTTTAATTTTTTTGTCTTGCCAAAAATCCAATTTTCAGTTTTTGTTTCTTCATCCAAGTTCTAAATTAAGGGTTTAATTAAAAAACCGTATATTTTTCACTTTTGATGATCCTGTAAGGTGTTATCCTGCCAACGCGGGCGCATCTTTTCTACGAGGGGATATCGATAATGGCATCGCAATGGCCAAGTTTAAAATCCAAATTTTTCCAAAAATTTCATAATTTCTTTGTTAATAGTGTATGTTTGAAACACTAAAAAATTGTAATAAAATATTTCTTTTTATATGAGAAAAAAAATTAGAAAAAGGATGGTTTTTACCCGAGAAAACCCATATAAGCCCTCAAAAGAGGACTTGCCCGTAACTCAAAGATTATTTGAGATATCGACTTAACATTTTCGTATTTTGTTTTTAAAGGTATAAACTATGGAAAATTGAAAAAAAAACTTAAAATTAAAAAAAAAAAAAAAATTTCAAAATTTCATATTAGCTGTACCCCTTAAAATATTTCTGAAATATTGTTATTTTTATGCGTCTAATATATAATATATAACTGCAAAATTCTATACCGATGTTCTTATTGTTCTCTTCTTTTCTTTCAGGTATGTAAATCAATGTTTATATACAAAGTATTTATCCAAACGGCTACAATAATGAATAAATGAAAGCGCATGTGAGTAAAAACTTCACAATTCAAAGCAAGTGTACGAAATATTAATAAAAATTACAAAACTGATTTAAAAACTAATTTTGCAGCAAGATTTGATAAACACTTGAAAAATTTTTTTGGTACACAAAATTTAAAAGTATAATAGCCTAAAAGTCGCTCCAAGTGTCACATATACCACTACCATTACGATGCTGCGCCTATACGCATGCAACGACGAAATTAAAAAGTGTTAAAGATGTATAACGGTTATCCAAATGGAATAACATGAATTTATATCTTGAACAGGGACACCCAAAAAAGCAGTCGGAGACCCTCTAAGGGGTACATATAACGATCAGCGTGCCGAGCTAAACCGATATAGCCATGTCCATACTAGTAACTAGTGCCTCAGATTTTGAAATATCGAACTGAAAATTTGCATCCGCTCTTTTCTCACCCAGACCGTATTCATTTGTCGGAATGGCAGATATCGGATCACTATAGCATATAGCTGCCATATAAAGTGCACGACTAAAATTGTGTTCTTCATGGAAAACTTCTCTATTTGACTCGATACCTTCACGAAATTTAGCACAGATTATTATCAGAAGAGACGCTATAACGTCTTAATAAATTGCTAGGTTCGGACACATATTTAATATAGCTGTCATACAAACTGACCAATCAAAATCAAGTTCTTGTATGGAAAACTTTTTTATTTGATTAGATATCTTGATGAAATCTGGCACAGATTATTGTCTAAGATAGCGCTGTAAGCTTAGCAGAACTTATCCAGATGGAACCACTATTGGATATACGAGGTATGACAATTGAGTAGTGAGACTCATTCCACAAAAACCGTATATTTGAAAATTATTCTACAACTCTGCCATCCCCTTCAAAGATGTCGCCTTGTGCAACTATACAGCGATTCCAGCGCGTTTTCCATGCTTCGTAACATTTCTGGAACGCTTCGACTGCGATGGCCGCGAGTACCCTCGTCACGGACGCCTGGATGTCTGTAATCGAATACAAATGCGTTCCTTTAATAACCGATTTTGTTTAAAGAAACAAAAAAAATGATATGTCGGGCGAATAAAGCAGCTGTTGCAACACGGCGATCACTTTATAGGCCAAATACTGGGACACGCTGAGGGCGGGGTGGCACGGCGCGTTGTCGTGATGAAGGATCCAGTTACGAGCGATGTCTGGGCTCACCCTGTTGACTCGTTTTCGCAATCTTTCGAGTAATTGGCAATAGTAGACTTGATTCACAGTTTTCCCCGGTGGAACGAATTCTTTGTGGACGATTCCACGGCTATCCAAAAAGGCAATACTATCACCATACACTCTTACAATCTTAGCGTACGTTTCCGAAGCTGTTTCGCCCAATCTGGCCTAAAATTTTATCGCGACGCATTGTTCTTGATTTCGTTTTTCCATTTTTGTGACGAGCACTACAAACACAGGTATACTCAACTTGACGCAGCAGGCGAACCAAATAAACTGGAGGGATTATGCGTATATCAATGGAGAGGGGAGGGATGCCGGAAAAAGAAAAAGGAAATTTCAAGGTCACAGGCTTACCAAAAGCACGGCAATAAAATCAGTCTCATTACTTAATTGTCAAACCTCGTAGCTGTCTTACAAAATCAAGTTTTTGATGTAAATCCCTTTTATTTGTGAAGGGTATTTTTTTTTTGTTTATATTAATTGTTAGGCACTACCATTATATATCTAAATAAAAAACTCCAATTTCAGCATACAAGTGTATATATATACATATATATATGATAAAAATATACGCGTGATTGTAGACGCGTTCAACAAATTCTGCACTGTTTTTGTTAAACTTGACCTTCAGCGTGACGTGCGTCGCTCGAAATTTTTTTGTGCATTTCATTTTGAAAGGCAAAAAGTGTGTGAAAGCTCACTGCTAATATGTACCTGCGTACGAGTCTACAAATATTTACATACATTTATGGTATTATATAGTTTTTTTAATGAGAGAAAATAGCAAAATTAAATAAATTGAAAATATAAACCCTTTTACGGCAACCAATAGAATTGGCCCTTTGAAATCGTTCCACAATAAATTAAGTTAAAAAATAAATGAACTCTTTTTGCGCACAAATAGCCATACTCATTAGCATCGGCGTTGCCAACGTTCTTCGCCAGCGAAATGTACAGCGCACATTGTGCGCCTATTCTGCACTTTTTACAGTTACTAGCCGCAAATTAAATTTGCCCGCCGTTAATATGGAATGAACTTTTTTCGCTGTAAGTATGTATATGCATGTGGCTGGTCGGCGCAAAAAGCGGGTGCGCCACCAAATGCCCGCCAATGTGAGTTGCATATTTCATGCACAAGCGAATCTGCTTTTTACCTTGCCGCTTTTTGTTGCTGTTTTTTCTGTTTTACTATTACATTTGCCTTTTTCGCTTCCAGCGAGGCGAAATTTCATCAGCCGTGGCACCACATTCGTTGAGGGTCAAATGGGCGTAAAGCTGGCCAAGTGCGGTCGTTTGACCTGGTTATTCTATTTGTTTTGTATGCTTTAATATGAAGTAATGATTTTTGCACGCGAATTTTGCACGTAAATTTTTGGTGTGTCGGCACTTGCTTCTGAAGGGCAATTTTCATAAGACAAAATATAATTTATATGGCGAGGTGTCTTCACGAAATTTGGTAGAAACTAATTTTTAAGGCAAAGCTATGATATTTGAAAATATTTTCCTGATCGGACTACTATAGCATATAGTTGCCATACAAGTTCATCGTTAAATATCCAATCGTTATATGGAAAACATTTTTATTTAACGAGATATTCTCAAGAAATTTGGCACACATTATTTTTTAAAGCAACGCTATATTATTTGAAAAAATTTTTTAGATCGGAGTACTATAGCATATAGCTGTCATACAAGTTGATCGAAAGAAATCCAGTCTTTGTATGGAAAACTTTTTCAATTAACGAGATATCTGCGAGAAATTTGGCACAAAATATTCTCCAAGGCAATGCTACGATGTTTGAAGAAATTTTTCTGATCGTGCTAATATAGCATATAGCTGTCATACAAGTTGGTCGATAAAAATCCAGTCGTTGTATGGAAAACTTTTTCAATTAAGGAGATATCGAAGAGAAGTTTTGCAAAAATTGTTTTCCAAAGCAACGCTACGATATTTGAAAAAATTTGCCTGATCGGACTAATATAGCATATAGCTGCCGTACATCTTTACTTTATTGGTTTCCACAGCGCAGCTTCCCACTTTCTGTTTTAATCAAAGCCAGCAATTTTTTCTTCATTTTTAATTTGCTACTGTACTCCCATTACTACTTCTTATATGAAATTCCAAATTGTTGTAAGCAATAAAAAAATTTTTTATCATATTTCGTAAAAAACCAAAAAGAAAAATATAATCAACTGCAAAGCGCAAAGTCATACAAGAGGTGCAATATCACCGCAGAAAGTTTCATTTTGGCGCTGAAAGAGACAAATATGTGAACTGCCAAATGAAAGTGAATGAGCTTGCAACGCTGATTGCAACGCCTTTGCCACAGTTCAATAATAAATAATTTCGCTGAGTTCTGCATGCGTCGCAGCAGAGAAAAACGCTGAAATTTCGAAATTTTCGCAAATTCAAATAAGCGCACATATGCGCGCATGAGTAGCACAAGCGCTTTGGCAGGGCTGCCATCACCATATTTCTGTCAACTTAGCCATGCATTCATCAAGCTTTTCAGCAATAAAAGTCAGCATATATATTGCATTTGTATGAATGTGTGCGTTTGATTTGGCTCATTGATTTTTACTTGCACATATTTTCATTTTCTTCGTGTGCTTGTCGTATTTCCGTTATTAAATGTTCGAACGTACGCAGTCGTTCGTAAATATGCATATTGCTTATAGTATTTGCTCGCACTTGTGTCATGGTTGAGTTGTTGTGCTGAAAACTTACTGGCACACAATTCAATAAGTCAACAAGTTGCATTTTGCAATATTGCAATTTCGCATAAAAATCGGTAAATTGCATTTGTTATTGTTATAAATTCGCATTTGTGTTTATTGTCACACATGCACCGTTATTTATGACACAATAGCAAATCATAGCTGTGCCAAATGAGCATTAAGTTTGCATGTCGAATTTATATGAAAAGAAAGAAATTTCGTTGGCTTTTATTGGGTATTTCAGAAATCAGTTGCATTGTTGCGAGGAAAAATGTTAACTTGGGTTGCATGTTTCCTTCACCTATGTAAGTAACACATTTATTACATACACTTGATTCCAATCATTCAGTTATGTCTAGAACGTTTGTTGAAGTGGGCCCTATGCAGGTAGATTCCTCACCTCGATTAGACCACTAGACTACCTTGTAAAATATAATTGAGTAGGGACTTACCTCACTGATTGATGTCGGGATGGTCCCAAAGTGCATGATGGGCGTTAGCATCAGCGCCCACCACCAACGCCTGCTTCCTTCCTGGAAGTAGCCGCCAGCCTTTGGAGAGCTGCCGTTGGTACCTCGCAAACGTGTAGCATAAAGCAGAATGCAAAGAATGGAGATTAATTTTTGTCACCCTTCACTACCACAACCGCCATATCATCTGTGGAAAGACTGAAATATGGGAAATAGGCTTTCCTTCACCAATATAGCTGATTTTAGCTTGTTAATTACGAACGGAGTGTACAAGTATGTTGTGTAGTTTTGTAACTTCAGCCCAGCGACCAAGTTACTCGATGAAATTCATGTTTTCTGGACTAAATCCACGTCGTAGCCGAGAAGAATCTCTAAATTGGGATGAAGCTCAGCAGAGGCGATCTTACTTTTGCGGAAGTTCACATGGAATACCCTCAGATATTGATTTTGGAGCTGACTGGGTTCTTTTTTCACCTCCTGTAGGAAAAATGAAGTAGCCATGATCCCTTCTATGCCGAGATTCTGTTCTACTTCGCCCATCTCCAATGTGTTTTTGGAGGAGGAACACGCTTGCAACACCCCACACCATCTTTCCGAACCTCGCGTACAGAATATCCTCTGCAGCTTGGATGATATTGGTTTGGTTTCTGTCTTCGTTGATATATTTCGCCTCATTTAACACCCTCCAGTCGCTAGTTGGCACGTCCGGATTCTGTTGTTGCAGCAGCCGCAGAGCATGTTCCGAGTTCACCACGCAAGGAACGCTTACCGTCGCTTTGTGCATCGATGGAATACTACTGCAGTCCACCACCTCCAATTTCACTCCTACCTGATCGCTTCCCCTGCCCAAGTTAGCGTCGGGTCGTCGTTACATTTTAAAATTTTGAAACCGCTAAGCCATCCTGTCAAAAGATGGCATATATGGACTCTGTTCGGCGTCCATTCTGGAGAAGAGAAGCTTTCAATAGCTTCATTTCCACTATTTTCCACCACTCCTGTGACATTTAGCAATTTCGACTGCAGAAATGTGTCCGGCCATTCTTTACCTCCTCTCTAGTTCAAGCCATCCGTTTCACCTCCTCATCCTTCAGGCTGGACTTGCCCTTGAGGCGGTTGTATAATCCGACCGCCGCTGGCGACACAGCTCCTAATATCGCTGTTCCCACTGGTAATAGTAGCCTCGTCTCCCACCGACTTTTTGACTGATATCCCATTCCGCTTCGTTCCTTTATATTTCTGCCTTCGGAGGTCTCTATTCCAAACGTTTTACACCTACCGCCAGGTATCAGGTTCTTCTAAGGATGCATGTAAAGCACTCCAACATAGGAAAATGATTGAGAAAATACGTCAGCCTTCGCTAGGAACCGCCTGCCTGCAATGTTATGACTCAGGTGGCAGCGTGAGATCATGAATCATTGTAAGTAGCGACACCCACTGCCTAGTCTACACCCGCACGGAGGATACAGCTAAGAAGATTTTTTGTCGACCTAATTAGGGTATAAATGGAGCCGAGTGTCTTAATCTTATGTATGTCTGAAAACTGCTGTGCTATCATTAGGTGCTTGGTAGTTTCCGGCTGCAAGTCGCAGAACCGGCAGCTTACACGGTTGCTAGGCTCATGCCGAACACGTGATTCTTGCGCTTACAATGGCCCGAGTGAAATACGACAAGTAGCCGGGATTTCTTTCTGGAGAGTTTGATTACTTTACTAACTTTTTAAAGCTGCTGAGCTTGTAACCGGCCACTATTCTATGCACAAATATACATTATATTCGTTGAAATAAAAATCAGTCGTGCTATCGACGGGTCAGCTTTCGAATTTCATAATTCCACTCAACTTTCTTCATTTGACCTCAAAATATAACTGCAGTGCCTACATGCGCCTAAATAAAATAGCGCCTTCTTCAATAAGCCAGTTTCCGTATTGTTGGGCACACATGTCTGGCTATGCAAACTAACACCTTCAGATGATTCCAAGAGCTCATCTATGCAACTTGTATCTTATAAGTGCCTTGAAAATAACCAAAACATTGATTCGACAATCAATACACACACACATATGCACACAGATGGAAAATAAAATGTCAAAAACTTTGCAGCGCCGTCACACATGTTGAAGTCTCCTAAATTGAATCAACTATGTAATTTTCGTTTGGAAACTATAGAGCAAATTGCAACTATGCTGGCAAAACAAGGCAAAAAGCAAAATAAAAAAAAATAATAATAAAACTTTTACGCACAGAGCAAAGTTTTAGGTTGTGAACAGAGTGCAAGCAAAGCCGGAAACGACGATGCACTTGCAGCAGCGTAGCGTATTTTTACTGAAAAATGTTTTCAACTTCATCAAAAGTATATATTTTGAGGGATACAAAAGATAAAAACAATAAAAAAATGAGGGATTTACAGCTTAGTTTGGCTGTGTTGCATCTTTAATTTGAGTGCGTTTAG
Organism: Bactrocera zonata; assembly: GCA_037783105.1. Taxonomy (NCBI): domain Eukaryota; kingdom Metazoa; phylum Arthropoda; class Insecta; order Diptera; family Tephritidae; genus Bactrocera; species Bactrocera zonata. Next base: position 112,330 of record JBAWJQ010003829.1, on the reverse strand, counting down.
AAAATAAGCTATTTCAAGCTCTAAGCGAAGAGCTGATATGTAAGACACATAATATTTTTTTTTTTTTTCTATAATGTAAAGTGTAGTCTGAAACTACCGTAAACATTTCCGGAAGGGTACTTTTGCCTAACTAGATTTCAGTCATATAAAAACGATAGCTGCTGTAGCTGAGGCTTTGCTTCCTGCAATCACGCCATTGTTAAATGTGCATATATTTACATATAGACTTATAATATATGCATGTGCTCCTACAGCTAACTTGTTACCCTACAGTAAATCGCATTGTCTCCGGCACTTTCGTTTGCTCAACACATTTAGAAGTAGTAGCTTCAGCTTCCGCCTCCACTTTCTTTGTATTTTGCACTGTAACATTTACATATATATAAATTTTTAATGGAAACTCTATTGTAGTAAAGGCCGTAGGGTAAACACTGTCGCATCACCTGACAACGAATCAATCGGCGCTTAGCTTAGAATGACATATTTACTTCTTATGACTTTAGAACGATATTTTCCACAAGTTGTAGCTAACATCTTTGCTCCAGCTATCATGTACATGTGTCATATATTTGTATATACATATAAATAAAATAATATATATATATATATATATATGTATATATTAGGGTGATTCAAAAAAAAAATTTTGGTACTCGGAAAAATAGGTTCCCAGACACCTTTAAGAAAGCCTCTCCAAGCATGGATTCTTAATTGTAGCGGGAAGGTCCTCCTAAAGGGTGATTTTTTAAGAGCTTGATAACTTTTTTAAAAAAAAAAACGCATAAAATTTGCAAAATCTCATCGGTTCTTTATTTGAAACGTTAGATTGGTTCATGACATTTACTTTTTGAAGATAATTTCATTTAAATGTTGACCGCGGCTGCGTCTTAGGTGGTCCATTCGGAAAGTCCAATTTTGGGCAACTTTTTCGAGCATTTCGGCCGGAATAGCCCGAATTTCTTCGGAAATGTTGTCTTCCAAAGCTGGAATAGTTGCTGGCTTATTTCTGTAGACTTTAGACTTGACGTAGCCCCACAAAAAATAGTCTAAAGGCGTTAAATCGCATGATCTTGGTGGCCAACTTACGGGTCCATTTCTTGAGATGAATTGTTGTCCGAAGTTTTCCCTCAAAATGGCCATAGAATCGCGAGCTGTGTGGCATGTAGCGCCATCTTGTTGAAACCACATGTCAACCAAGTTCAGTTCTTCCATTTTTGGCAACAAAAAGTTTGTTAGCATCGAACGATAGCGATCGCCATTCACCGTAACGTTGCGTCCAACAGCATCTTTGAAAAAATACGGTCCAATGATTCCACCAGCGTACAAACCACACCAAACAGTGCATTTTTCGGGATGCATGGGCAGTTCTTGAACGGCTTCTGGTTGCTCTTCACCCCAAATGCGGCAATTTTGCTTATTTACGTAGCCATTCAACCAGAAATGAGCCTCATCGCTCATCGGACACGGACGCGAAACACATTTCGAACCGAACACTGATTTTGGTAATAAAATTCAATGATTTGCAAGCGTTGCTCGTTAGTAAGTCTATTCATGATGAAATGTCAAAGCATACTGAGCATCTTTCTCTTTGACACCATGTCTGACATCCCACGTGATCTGTCAAATACTACTGCATGAAAATCCTAACCTCAAAAAAATCACCCGTTACATACAGTTTTCTATTTTTTCTTATTATCGGATAGAAAATTTTATTTTTCGCTTCCAACTACTTGAAAAAATATCTTGTTCCTTAGATTTTGTAGGAAATTGAATGCTCTACAAAAAATGTATCCACGATTTTTTCGTAAACCCAACCGTTTAAAAGATATTAACAGTTAAAGTTACATCATTTTTGGGAAAATTCTTTATTTCTTATGAATTTTATAACTCAATGAAAAAAAATTATTATGAATGATGAAACTCATAGGTTTTTGGTGAGGCTTTCTTAGAGGTGTCTAGGAACCTATTTTTCCGAGTACCAAACGAAAACAAAAAAAAAAATGGAATCACTCTAATATATATATATTATATATAAATATACACGCATACAAATACGTTTTTATCTGCTACGAAAGCGCGTGTGTGTCATTCAATCTTTTTATGGACGCCGCATCAGCCAGCACACACACCCGTACACACACACACATAAATATATGGTGATATATATATCTCACTTAATCCTATGCACGCTCTCACCCATATTGAAGTACACACACTTCCTGCCAGTTAGACTGTATACATTTGGTAAATACATATATGTATATACAATAGAATCTGAAAATTGGAAAAAAGCAATAAAAGTGCGAACAATAAAGCTAACGAAAGGCAAAAGTCGCTAGCTGACAGCAGCCAGGATGAGTAAATATTACTCTGTGCGATAAATCGATAAATGAAAGATTTAACTGTTATTTGCAGCTTCTTCTCCTTGCTCAGCGCATTCGTTTTGCAGTGTGTGGGAGTGTAGATTGCGCTTGTGTGTGTGACGCTGTGCGAAAAAGCGTCAATGTTTGCTTTTATTAGGGAGAGAGCGAAATAAACATAGCGTAAGTTTTGTGGTGCCTAAGTTTTTGGTGTGAAAAGGCGTCTAACAAACTGAAAAAGTAAATTTTGTGGTTCTCCGAATTTTCGAGCAAATATATTATCAGTGGCGCTACAATTTCTTAAAACTGAAAGAAATCCAACAGCAGTCGGAATTTTGTATTTATATGAGTATGAGTTTTGAATGCGTAGAATAACATATTTTAGAGTACACCCGCATGATGCTTTTCTCAAACTTAGTCTGACTGTACTGGCTGTGGGGTCACTACTTTCGAAGAGCCCTCAATCTTCGTTCCCACGATAGTCGGGTCTAAGTAACCGGAATGGACCTGGATTTTATCCAGCCATGTACTGTTAACTCGGCAGCATTTCTCAAAATTATTTCAAGAATGTTTTCTGCCACTACAACAACGACGATAACTCAGAATATAACTGCTGTTTTTTCTTAAAAAACGGCAAACCCAGCGTTTTCTTGGTGACTTTTCATCAGAATGATTAAAGTAACTTCCGAAAGGTTACTACCTATCATAGACACAGCGATCGCTCTCAAACTCCTGTAAGACACCAAAGCTCTACACTTAAAGTTACTTATATTTAAAGCACGTCGTTAGATTGCTGGCAATTTAGGTAATTTAAACTTAAACGATGCTCCTTAAAGTTACTTTCTAGCAACAAAATTATTAAAGCTCTCTGTTTCAGAAGTTATCACTTGTATAAGATTTGTCGTTGTACCTTCCTTACATAATAAAAATATATACAGATTATGAAATGTCTAACAATTCTTCTTTCGCCTATAATGGCTTCATACACAAAATACCAGCGTCTAATATAACAAAGCTATTGAGTAATCAGCACAGCGCCCAAAATTGCCAAAAGTAATTCAAAGTGCAAAAGCCAATCCGACAAAAAATATATACAAGAGATAAAAAATATATACAAAAGCTCATACTTGCATACGTATAGCATAAAGGTATATAATGAAATTGCGCAAAACTTTTGCCATTCGCAGCCGCTTTTCTTGGTATTTAATACACATTGCATTGCAGACGCCATCCTCTTCCCCAACCCCTTTACGTATAAGAATTTATTGTATTACCATTTTCGCTTTTCGCAGAAATGCAATTGACGACCACAAATGGACGATTGTCGAGTGGAAACAACGTAGCTTTCAGTGTCTAGTCGTTTATTGGTAATATGTGCTTTGTATGTACTTTGTTGTGGGCAAATAACTTTTGCGCTGATGAAGTTGTGATTTCTTGTTGCCCTGTTATGTTTCAAAAGTAGACAACTTTTGCTAAACGAGTTTTCTTTACTTTTGTGATTTTCCTATTGAACAAGGCAAAACTCGCAGCCATTTATGTGTGTATATTTGTTTTTGTATTATGTTTTTGATAAGCATAACTTTGTACATATAGTGTGTATGTATAGGTACATTAAGGTGTTCGTTATTTCGTTAGTTTATTATCTTTTTTGAAAAACGCTTTTTAAAATTTCAGTTTTTGCTTTTGGAAAAATTGAAACGTGAATAGAACATGTATGTATATTATACCCTTAACAAGGATTTAGATTGCCATGGAATTTGTAATACCTAGAATTAAACTTCGAGACCTTATACAAATACATATATTATTGATCATGAGGACGAGCTGAGTCTATTTAGCCACTTCCAACTGCCTGTGCGACTCTCTGTATATGCAAGAACCAGTCCCTCAGTTTTTGAGATATCCTTATGAAATTTTGCTCATTAACTTTTCTCCCCAAGAAGCTGATAATTTCCTAGATTCGCCGATTTTGGACCCCAATAGCATATAGTTAGTTGTCATGCAAATTGAACTATCGGCATCAAGTGCTTGTATGGCAAACTTTTTTATTAAACAAGATATTCTCACGAAATTTGGCTTCGATTATTGTCGGAAACAACTATGCAATCTCCGAAGAAATGGTTCAAATCGGATAAGTATAGCATATAGCCGCCATACATGCTAAATGAACGCAATCACGTTTTAGTAAGGAATATTTTATAGTTGTGAAGTGTATTATAGCTTCCATGCAACCGAAGTTAAAGCTTTTTCTTATTTTCTATTTAAAACGTGCCAAAATCTTGTTGCTTTTCCTAGAAGTTATTACGTTTTTGTGATCTTTTGAAATAAAAATTAATAAAGAGCTAAAAAAAACATGTTATTTTTTCTATTTTCTATTTTCTTTTTTTTTCATTTTTCTTTAAAAAGTTATGCACAGTTAAGATAATGCATTAAATGCCATAAGCATTCATTCAAGTGGCTCTTATGTACATGTATTCTGTGTTGCTCATACGACATGGTGTATTGATGCCTGCTCAGTATACTTGAGGTATAAATTTAACTGCATATAACTTTAAAAGGCAAGTTTTTATGGAAAAAAGCCAGAGTCTTTGTTTTCTAGAGCGAAAAATGTTGTTTTAGAATATCATCTCTTCCAAGTTGCGTTACCCCTCCGAATCCAGCGTCGGCTTGTCGACTGTTAGATTGTCTCCATATAATTTTTTATAGTACCAAAATAATACTAACTGGTAAAATTTAGTAACGAAATCACAATAGACAAAGTGAAGCAAAGATAAGGTGGCTGCAGCGCCATTCGTCCTCAATGCTCCTTTGCAATGGATATATGTATATGTATAACCTCATTAATATTGGCCTCAGCTGAATTAAAGATTCGCTTTGATGTCATTTGATTTCTTGTTTTGTGCCAAATTATTGTGTATTTTTGTTTCTTCTGCCTTTGTTGAGGCAATTTGTATATAAATTCTTTCATATTTCTAGGCGCGCAAGCCTGGCTCCCTAGTAAATATTAAATTCGTTAGAAAAATGTCCACCAGAGAATACTAACTTACGCCACTGGCAAATAACTAGCACATATGTAGTTGAGTATATTCAAACGAAAAGTAGACAGACTACTGTTATGTGCAAAAGTAGGCTTGTGTTAGTACGTACATGTACAAGTATATGTGACTATTACGAGTACATAACTACTGACTTGCATGCGCTATACTTGGCATTCGCGGTGAATCCCAACGGAAGTCAATGACACACAAATAATCAGCGAGCATGGCAAGATACACATGTATACTTATATACTGCATGGCTATTTATAATTTTAAATATTTAGACTTGGGGCGTTCATATAGCGACACTTTTACTTAGTAAGCGGAAGCTAGTTTTGTTGTAGGCTAAAACTTTTGGTACTATCTATGAATTAATGGCAAAAATATTATTTTATTGTTGTTGTAATGCCAGAATATAAATTTATATTTATAAATAATTTTTAGAAATACTGTCGACGGCACTTGGCGGGTTATAACTTCATCTTCGTTGCGGCTACAGACCGGCTGCATTGGGTTTGTGCCCTTACACTCCAAAACATACAAATAATTTTTCTTTAAATTAAAAACAATTCAGAACCTATAAAATTTTCTAAAAATTAAGTTCTATCATTTGTTACCGGTTTGAATTGTTTCCATAAAACTTCTAAAACTTTTGCGGCAAACACATAAATTTCTTATACTGCAAAGCGTAAGCCTGGGAGAAATCAGCCCAGTTACAAGGCAACTCAAAAAGCTTGCAATGCATTTCCCATGCATTCTCTTTTCTATGGCATTTTTTTATAACACAACAAGCATAACAAAAAAATTGAGTATTTTATGAGCATAAAAGTCGGTTTAGCGTGTGCAAGTGGCAGAAAAACTGACAGGCATTCACAGGCGTAGACAAATAGCGCACTTAGTATATAGTCAAAACCGGCTGAGTGGCTTAGATACTCGCACGCACTCAGCTGCAGTTTTATTTATTTTTTTACCGTAAATAGAATTCAGTTTGGAAGAAGCTTGCGTTGTGCAGGCTTTAAGAGGGTATTCTACTGTAGAATTTTGAAAATTTTGATTTTTTTTTCATATGTTTAAAGTTTAGACTTTCAAAAATATGACCTTGGAAGGATTTTTCAAAATTCGTCTTATTTTCGGAGATACAGCCGATTTTGTGAGGTGGCGTCCGTGTTCACTAGAATTGTCTCCTAATCTTTAAACGCGTTTTTCTCGAAACTACTTTTTTCCACACGGTACCGGCATTATCTCAAGTTCATCGTGTCAAAATTTTTATTTTTAATATTTTAAAAAAATTCAGGAATTTCAAAAAAAAGCGTAAAAAATGTTTTTTGTATTCAGGGAGTCGCCATTTTTCAAAAAAAAAAAAAATTTCGTGTTCCTGGACATAACAGCATCCTTACTGATTAAGAATTTCTTTTGATTTTTTTTTCAGACCGCCATTTTTTTTACACCTGTCTCTCCACACCCTCTAATTACCTTAATTTTTAATATTTTTTTGTACATTTTTTTTTCTGTATTCTTAAGATATCAATAAAAACACTATAAGAAAATGGACATTAAAAATATTTTTGGTTTTTTTTTAAATAAAATTCAAAAAACTACCTCAAATTTGATTTCTAGAGTAGAATACCCCCTTAAAGCACCCATTACTTCAGTTTGGCTTGCAGCAATTTTTTCATGATTCGAACACATAATTACATGCCCGACATGTTCTTATGCATATTACTTCAACAATTCTCAGACTTTGCTTAACATGAATATTTTTTTAGAATTTTTAAGAATTCATATTTTTTGAATTTATACACTTTTTCACCTCACAGTTTCATTTTATTGAAAAATTTACATAAAATCGTCTTATATACATACTTATGTAGCGTTATTTTTATTTTCATCCGTGATAGTCCACTACCGTGCTCCAATATATCATGAATTTGCTTACTATTTTTTACCTTCTGCGCACTGTATGTTTGTTCCCTTGAATTATAATGCCCTTCGTAATGTTTTTCTTGCTCTCACAGACCACTTGTTCACACTTATGCACTCGTATTGAATGATAGCAAGTCTCCGTCAGTCAGTTGAAGCTGCAGCAATCATCCTTTGCACACTTCCCACAACACTTTACGCCTTGGGAGTGTCTACTTCATGGCGTTACACTCTAGTTCTTCTTGATGAGTAGCACATTTGCAGCTTTGCAGCATATTTTCTTTTATTTTTTAATTCCTCTTTATATTGAAAAATCAAAGCTAATGCTGTTTTTCTTGCCTGTTGCGGCCAGATAGTGTATTATGCTTTAGCTTTGAGTTGTGAGTTTTTAATTTCATTGCGGATTCCGGCTAAGCATACAAATCCTTTAAACCGCTTAGACACTTATAGCTTCAAGCTTTATAAATGAGCGGACTTAGGCAAATTGTCTATGTTTAAGCTAGTGGCGAGTATTTGCTTTAATTTTTAATTATTTATTCTTAAATCAATGTATTTTTAAGTAACGGAAACTGGTTAGCATTAAGGAATACAGAATTTCCAATGTGATACCAAATAGTAAAAGTGCCTTCATTTAAATTATTTTTTTCAATTTAAATATTTTAGTTTTGTTTGAATATGAAAATGCTGTTATATTGGGCTACACAAGAACCCATATACATATATAACATTTGCTAAACCAATGATTGGGACCGACCCAAAAGATCATGCAAATGATTGCTACTTTTTGATTCAAACAAAAGGCCTTCAAGCAACAAGCAAATCCAAATACACTATCAGGTATCAAAACTTGACTGCGGTCCACAGACCCATCCATCATTTTATCGAACTGCCTATGTCAAGCCTCCATATTGATCTATCGAAGCTTATTCTAAGTCAAAAACTGGTAGATCAGGAAAAACTATCCTAGAAATGTTTTGTGAATATTGTACAACATTTTCTAGTAAACCATAAACTGAAAAATTTCAAAGACCTACTAAATTAACTTATAATATAATGTCATATAAAGGTTTGGGGTGTAATATGATCTTAAAAATACATACGCTGGAAGCCTACCTGGACTTCTTTCCGGCAAATTTGCGTGCTGTGAATGGCGAACAAAGTGAAGAAATTCCATCAGAATATTTTCTTAATGAAAAATCGCTAGCAAAGAAACTTATCAAGTTGATTACATTTTATATTAGCAAAGAAATGAATTTTTGGTGGTGAAACGATCAGAATGTTGAAAATGACCTTTTTTGATAAGTGTTTGTCGCGAGCAAGTGTTTTTCATTGGTACAAATTATTCAGAAAGGGTCAACATCAATTGATGATCAACACGTCAATAAAATCAAAAAAAAATGTGCATGAGAATCGCCAATTAATAGTCAACGACCTTACTGGCATCGTTGGAATATTTGAAGAATTAGTGAAACACAATTTGAAAAATTATTTGGGTCTAAGAAAAGTGAAATTACAATTTTTTTTTGGAAAAACAGCATTACGCTACCGACTGTTAAACAATGATAGTCAGAAAGCTGGATGTATGGCTAGATGTCTTGAAATGTTTTATTACTGGTGATGAGTCTTGGAGGCTTACGACCCAGAAATAGACGATAAATCGGTCGAATATCGTGGCAAAGTTGAGCCGAAGCCGCAAAAACTATGTCAAAGTAGATCAAAAATCAAGGTTATATTGACAGTTCTATTCGATTATCGAGGTGTGGTGCACTCTGAAAGCCTTCCGACCGTCGAAACTGCCAACAAGCATTATTATTTGAGTGCTATGCGTCGTTTACGCGAAAAAATTTGAAAAAAGAGGCCGTTAACTCACATTTTTTGCACCACGATTATACAACGTCATATACGAGTACTCCATTAATTCTTCGTGAGTTTTTCGCCAAATTTTTAACCAATATCGTGCCGCAACCATCGTGTTAGCCTGATTTAGCTCCGAGTGATTTCTGGCTATGCAAGAAAGGCAAACGACCGCTCTGGGGAAACAGGTTTGAGTCAATTGAAGACATTAAATATGATTCGCTGGGTGCATTGAAGGCTATTCCGGAAATTAACTTTAACAATTGTTCCAAGGATTGAAAAAAGTTGGTACAAGTGTATTGAGGACAAGAAAGCTTCACTGCTGACAAGCTCTTTGGACGGCACGTATATTACGTTTTTACATATTTTTAACAACAACAAACATATCCTCTTTTGTACAATAACCAAATCGAAATCAATAAACTCACAGCAGTAAAAGTTACTGAAAGCCCATATCAGATGCAGCGATGAAATTTACAATATGCCAATACATACATATGAAATAGATATTGTGCAGTTGTGGGATCTGGAAATTATGAAATTCATTTTCCCGAAATTCACCAAAGTGGAGGAATGTATATAAAGCATACGTCGCTGCAACCATGTTTAGAGCTTTTCCGGCTCATGTTTTCAAAGCCACTAAATCCACCCAACCATTCACCAAAGGAGCGGCGCGAAAAGCTGACTGAGTATATGCTTGGGAAAGACGATGTCGAAATTGAAATACATTTCTATTTTTCATGAACATCACACAAAAGATAAAAAAAAACAACTCCGGCAGCTAAACACTGGAGAGTGAAAGAATGCGCTCAATACTGCAGGTATTATTTATTATTCTTCATGCAGCCAGCGAACACGGTCATTCGAATACACTACGGAAGCGAACCACACTCCCTGCACACCCCAAGACCCACTGAAGCTATCAGATATGCCACTGCCACCACTGGACGGGAATTTTATTTATTCGCTGCTGCATCCTGGTGCGCATTGAAGCGCTGTCCAACGCTCCCTGAGTAATCACTCGTTGCCAAAATATTTTATGGCCGTGAATTTTATTACCTTTTCCTCCTCACTCGCATGTTGGCCTTGTAAAATGTAATATATGCGTTAGGAGAATCGATTTTCTTTCAGCAGTCGCTGTCGGGTGTTGGAGGAAGCACATCAATTATTTAAGGTATGAATCTTAGTTTATATAGGTATGGAAGAGGTGGTAATTGTGTATGCCCCACTAACCATAGTTTTCATGCATTACTTGTTGGCATTAAACTCAGTTGTCTAACGCAGAGTTGAGTGTTAGTGGTTCGTGGATTTGTGTGATGTTTGAAACTATAAAGCAATCACTTCGTAGAACATTCTCTCGATTAAATTTTTGTTCAAGTTTTTCATGTGTTTCTTGCAAAGTGACCGGTAAGAGGGTATTATACTCCAGAATTTTGAAAAATTCGATTTTTTTTTCATATATTTAAAGTTTAGACTTGCAAAAATATGACCTTGGAAGAACTTTTCACGACTTCTTTTCGGAGATATAGCCGATTTTGTGAGGTGGCGTCCGTGTTCACTAGAATTGTCTCTTAAACTTTAAACGCGTTTTTCTCGAAACTACTTTTTTCGACACTGTACCGGCATTATCTCAAGTTCTATGCAACCGATTCACTTGAAATTTTGTGTGAACTTTCTTTATATAATCCTTTATCGTTACTACCAGCATCGTGTCAAAATTTTTGTTTTTAATATTTTAAAAAAATTCAGGAATTTCAAAAAAAAGCGTAAAAAGTGATTTTTATTTTCTGACAGTCGCCATTTTTCCAAAAAAAGTTTTTTTCGTGTTCCCGGATTATAACAGCATTCTTACTGATTAAGAATTTCTTTTGATATTTTTTTCAGACCACCAGGAGAGTCAGGATTAATGTCACCAGAATGCGCCATTTTTTTTACACCTGTCCCCCCCCCTCTAATAATTTAAATTTTTAATATTTTTTTGTAAAATATTTTTTTTTTCTGTATTCTTAAGATAAGATATCAATAAAAACACCATAAAAAATAGATAGTAAAAATATTTTTAGATTTTTTTTTTAATAAAATTCAAAAACTGCCCAAAATTTGATTTCTAGAGTAGAATACCCCCTTAAGGGCCGTTTCTGTTGTTTATTTAAAATTTCTTTGTTATCTCGTTGGTATTCATATACTTGTATATACCTGGATTTGGCAAGCTTAGTGTTGTAATGGTATGTAAGTAGAATAAAAACTCACAACTTTATCTTTTGGCGCTTTTAAAACTTAGAACACTTTGACATATGAGAGCTACTTTTTGTTTACAGTGACTTATAATTTTCATCTCGGTCGAAAAGTGAAAATTTTTGAGCGAACCAGTGTTTGTTTGAGTTGCTTACAGTAACTTAAAATATTCATCTCGGCCATAAAGTTGCATTACATCGAGAATATTTCTGCGCGATTATTTTTTACAACTTTGACCTTCATTAAGTAGCAGTTTTTATCGATGGTATCCTGAATTCACAGCAGTCAATTGTGTGGGTATATCAAGATAAGCTGAATTCAAAGAAAGTTGCTCGCGCACGAAGCACATCCAAGCAAATTGTTGTAATTTTTTTTTTTTTTGAGAAAACTGGACACGTCGCAATCAGTAGATGCTGAAAGGTACACTACCATTTTTTTCACTGTTGTCTTTCAAGAAATCAGGTAAAACAACCGCCGAAAACGGATCACGTTTCACCACGACAGTGCGAGCTCTCCCACACATAGACTAAAAACACTCGATTTGACGAGTCATCCAGCGTATAAGTAGTATAGACTTAGAACCGAAGGACTTATTTTTATTCCCTGGGTGGTCTAAGGCACATCTGAAGAGGCGTTTGGTGTGTCGAGAGCATCAATCAGAGTTGCAGAGATACTTCGACAATAGTTTCAAACGCATGCAAAAATGTATAGAGGATAATAGAGAAAAACAATAAAGCGAGTTTCGAATGTTTTTCTACTTTGATCCTGAAATATGAAAGGTAACGTTATATCAGCTGGTATCACATGATTATAGGTCTAACTTTTGCCTATGATACTTACTTCGAAATTTAACATTAAATATCAAGCATTCCAAAACCCGACAAACGCTGGAACCATAGATTTTGCAAAACCTTACACTTCTTAGCTGTAACTTGTCTAGCGTCTTCAGTACATCTCCTTTTGCGCTGCGCTAGTCTCTAATCAACGTCAACTGCTGTCTCTTAGCCCAGTATTTTATTGTGCTAATTATCTGCTCGACTTGCTACATCCGATTCAACTACGCCTCAGTGTCAGCCTCATCCCAATATTCACCATTTCATTCATTCAGCGGCGAATAGCCGACATTTTCCAATAAACATGTACACGAAGCTGTCGTATTCGTGACACGCGCGATAACTTCGCCGTATTTAGTACGCAGTACACATTCACAGTTTAACAGTTTTTATTTAACATTTCCTCTCTTCCCGCACACCCTTTCCGTGTGTCCAGCTTACAGTTCTGCTGATCCTTTGGTTCGCATTTGCTTTATTGGTTGCTCATGTCCGCTTGTTTACATTTTAAATACGCCATATTGAATGGACTTCGCTCACGACACTGCACCGCGCCGCGTCCGGTGCCCCGATACGTGCGTTGTATTTGCTCTGTCACTCTTTTTCCGCTATTTAAGCTAACGGACAATTTAATTCCTCGCGCATTTCCTCACGCGCACCCCTTTTTTCGCGCTGACAGTTGTTGTTGTTGCTGTGGTGGCAGAATTCTGGTGGCTGTGAATCGTGGTGCGCGGCATGTGCTGGTTGCCGCTGATATGTACCCTTCACGCCGCCTAACAGTCAGTTAGTTACTGTATTTTATGCGCCCCACCGTCGTTACAGCGGTGCGTATCTTTTGCATCTTTATCTTTTATTACAGTGTTTCCGTGTAAATATTTGCTAGCTTCCTTTCCATTTTTCAACACGTGCGCCACTTGTTTCAGTACATACCCGCTAACCCGCAAGAACTGAAAATTCCACGAAACAGTCCTTCTACCTTAGCCTATATCCGCAGGCAGTTCCTTTGTACCCTTCTTCGCCCAGGCGCTTCATTTCCACCTTTTAACTCTTCTTTGTGATCGTTTGCTTTACTTTCTTTATTGGTTCTTATTTGTTTGTTGTTTTTTCATGTTACTCTGTAAACATTTTCTTTTCATAAATTTATTTATTTTGTTATTTTAAATTTGATATCCTTAAACCCTTCCTCTTCAAAGTGGTATGTCGTCTGGTTGATGGACATTTTTTTGCTTCGAAATAATTTTGATGTGTTTTTCCTTTTTTGCTAAATTTTAATTTTTTTTTTTATGTATTTATTAATTTTTTTTTGTTTACTTTGTTTTTTGTTTTTGTTTGCAAATTCAATTTTCTCTCTCATTATGTGCTATCAATGTCTTGCAATAACCATCTTTCTTCACTGCTGCTCACTTTACATTGCTTCATTCTGTTTGCCTCAATAGCATTGATTCCTATCACTTATTTCTGCAGCATAGACAAGTTTGGCTTTTCAAGTCTGTCTATTGGATGATTGTGCTCTAGTTCGCTTCCTTTTATTGTTTGCACCGCTGAGCGTTATTTCGTTTCTTTTCGTTCGTAATTCGCACACTTGGTCGAGTTGTACAACTCTTTCTTCTGATGACTTGTACTGTTTAACTTCTACATCACAAAACTCCCTCAACCACCAGTGGGAATATTTGTCAGCTCGTACGTTAATGATTGCACGATAATGATGTCGGGCATTGGAATCGTTCCTCGCTGCACGGAGCTTAATACTCTCTTACACTAAATCTATAGCGACCATATTCACCAACGAAGGACTAAGGAGTACAGACTTAATTTTAATAATGCAGTCGATGTCGTTCCGACTATCAATAAGGGCTATTGATTGATTTGAAGATTTTGAGTGTGACATTCGACAGTCTCAACAAAATCCTCAAGTCGTTAGGCGGCAGCACATGGTGTCAAAAAAAACGTTCTTGGGAAAATATAAGCCAATCGGCTGCCGATCCTTAATTATGCCGCACCTGTATGATCTCCTGAATGCAGTGAAACGCAGACGAGGAAGCTACAGACATGTCAGAAAACTACACTCCGGACTACAACGGAAAGCCTCTTGATATCTTCCATCGAACATCTGCACGGTGATGCCCGCTTGCTCCCAGTTAAAAAGATAAATGAACTCCTATCAAAGCAGTCTTTGATGGGATACTTTCGTACATTTCCGACAAGCATTGACCGCCATTCACAGTGGAGCCACAAGCGTGTTCACCGACTTACACTCAGTGAATGGCGTACGTGAAGCCAAACCACCACACATTGCAGACGAAGAGCTCGAGTTTCCGCAAGAATAGAAAGTGACTCTTGCGCAGCTTCTTTCTGGATACTGTAGCAGGCTTAACTCTTACTTATCTAAAATCGACCCCGACCTAGCAAATATATGTCCAGCGTGCAACGAGTTCCCGCATAACACTAACCACCTCTTTAAATGCCAATCTAAAACTACCCATCTGACACCGATCTCCTTATGGTCCGACCCCGACTAGCTTTTCTGAGATTATCACCTTATCAGATTTTTTTTGTTCTTGTAAGAGACACCGACTCCTTAAAACTAACAAAAATTTATATCTCAAATGATAACTGAAAATATTTTCAATTTACTACCCGAAAAAATACGATATTTCCATAATAAGTAATTTCTTAATAAAAACTTTGTAAAAATCCAAAAATTTATAACTTATTTAGCTGTTACATAAAACTATTTTTTTTTTTTTTTTTGTCATAATTAATTTATCACATTTTGGATGCTGCTGTTTTGGTTTTTGTTTTTAGTAACAGTGAAAAAATAGGTAAAATTCCATAACCACTAATGAGCAATTAAAACAATGCTGGTAATTTTATTGGAGCACTTAAATGCACTCGTATTTCTATCACGCGCGTTTGATCAACTAATATCGTTAGAGTATATACAGTGGGTTGCCAAATTATTAGGGACAGTCACAAAAATATGGTATAAGTGAAGTATTGGTCTTTTTTAGTTATAAAAAGCTTTAATAATAATAAAAAGTAATTTACAAACTAACATAAGAACAAAAAAATAAAAATAATTATTTCAAAAATATACATATGAGCGAGATAAAATATTTCTGATTAATAATCAGTACTTAGTCACATTTCCTTTCGCCTCAATGAGTGCTTTAATCCGTCTGGGCATACTTTCTATGCACGTTAAGGCATTTTCTTTAATCATGGGGTTGCAGTACCATACATTTATTAACTTTTCAATAAATTTTACCTTGGTAGTTATTATCTCTTTAGCAATTTCGGCCTTGGTAATCTGCCATACATTTTCTATGGGGTTCATGTCAGGTGAATTGCCAGGCCAAGGTAAAACTGGAATGTTATGGTCTGCCAGAAATTTGGTTATGCTTCTTGCTTTATGACATGGCGATGAATCATGCATAAAAATGAATTCCTCACCCTCTGGGAACCAATCCTTAAGTTGCGGTAACAGTCGAGTTACCAGAACTTGTCTGTATTGGTCTTGTCTCATGATACCCTGGACAATGTAGAGACGTCCAACCCCTTTAGCGCTTATGACAGACCACACCATTATTTTAACAGGATGTTTAACTCTCTTCACAATGCAGTTAGGGTGATATTTTTCACCTGAACGTCGCCTGGCGAAGCTGCTCTTGTCGGCCAGAATTTCAAATGTTGACTCATCTGAAAAAAATACCTGAAAAAAAGAAAGTTGCTTATTATTTTCAAATATATGATTTAAAAAATGGTGTACGATGACAGTAATAATAATAGCTGACCTTACTCCAGTCCTCAACAGTCTTCTTGCGGTATTCTTGGGCCCAGGCAAGACGTGTTTACTTCATCGCATCTGTTAACCGAGGTTTCTTAGCAGGACGATGACCAGTCAACCCTTCTTCTGCTAACCTTCGCTGCACAGTTCTTTTGGATACTAGTACTCCAGACTCTTGAACCAATTGAGTTAAGAGCCCAGCACTTTTCTTCCTGTTTTGCAAGCAGATGTCCCGAATTTTCCAGTCAGATCGTGATGTTGTTATGCGTTTTCTTCCACACTTGCCTTTTCTTTTTGGCGAAAGTGACTGATTTTGATCCAAACTAATCTTTATTTTATTCACTGCTGTCTTAGAAACTCCAGCTAGTTCTGCTATCTTCCTTTGCGAATGGCTTGTGTGCTGGAGAAGAGTTTTAATCTCTGATTTTTTCCTTGGGGACAAATCACACCCTCGACCCATACTGGAGCAAAATAAAAAAATATTATAATGAAAATCGGTCCAAATTCATTATTTTTTAATAATACAACATTTTACATTTACATTTGATTTGCGTTTGTTGCACAAAAATGATAAAAACTTTTTTTAAATAGTTAATTTCAATTTTCACTAAAATACGTGTTCAGCACCCTGCGAGTCTACCGTTAATAAAATATTTTTAGAAAGTAAACAAATACATTAACTCTCAAAATCTACTTAAAACTGAAGTTATCAAGATGTGGTGAACGCAAAAAGTACTTTTCTGTAAAGTTGTTCCTCTTAAAACCGCACTCAACTGCGCCCAAAGGAACAAATTGGGGAAAAATGCGACTGTCCCTAATAATTTGGTAACCAACTGTATATAAAGTTAATATACACATTCTCACCTACGTGCCTCGTAATGTGCAAGTTTGTGTACAAAGTCTGCCTAATTTGACACGTGTCACAGTTGATTGATGAGCTTAACCAATCATTAATTTTGTTGCACATACTCGACGGGCTGTGCTTTAATTGCGGCTGTAATATGTCCGCATTCTAATATTTTCTGAAAATTTATGCAATATCCGTTATTTTGTCCAAGCTGACGAAAGCAATTCAAGCAAAGCAATCAAGTAATTTTCAAGCTCGGGAAACATAATTTCAATTCTCAAATGTTAACTGACTGTTTGCGTATAGGCATGAGTTACTTAAGTGATAAAACATAACTAGTACGTAGGTTATCTTTTTTATTTCGGTATTTGGCAACTATAGTGTTGCAATCTGACAAATCACAACATTGGTATTTTTGATGTTGTACATACTCAGTACGTTTTGACATACGAGCGCTAATTTAGTTGTTTACAGTAACTTAAAATATCCATGTAGGAAAAAAAATGGAATCAAATTTGGTTCTTTTTACAACTGTCAATCTGAACTAAATTAGCAACAATCCATCATTGAACTTAATCGATTTTTTCGCGATGAAGCTTCATCATCAGACACCAATTTTTATAGATGTTATGTTGTATTCAATGGAGTTCGTAAAACACTCGAAGACGAATTTCGTGAAAGTTGTCCAAAATTGGTTGCCATTCCTGTAACTATTGATGCTGATGCTTCAGACATATTGTGAGACTGAGACAATTAAACAGTACAACAGCTAATCTGTTGGAGTTTCTCACCCCCAGACAATAATCCCAAAAATGTTCCACAGTGTTATAGGCATTGCTGAAAGTCAACAGCGGTCGACTGCATGGCTGTTTCCTGATGAGATGACGAATGCAACAATAGCATGTAACACAACCAAGCAAATAATTGTCTATTTTTTTTGGAAAGATTCGACATATCGCAAGCATACTACTCGCATAACGCAGATCTGTAAATTCCGAGCGGTACACAACCATCTGTTTGAGAGTTGGTTTTTAAGAAATCAGGTAAAACAAACGCCGTATAAGAATCAATATTTATCACGGCAATGCCAGCTCTCACACATCAACTGAAACAACTGCACTTTTGAGCACTCAAAACAGCGATTTAATGAGTCATCCACACTACAATTATACTTCTGGCCTGGCAAGGAATGCTTTCCTTTTATTCCCGTCTGTTAAAAAAATAAACTTGAGGTTCTGAAAGATATCTGAAGAGTCAGGTGATGCTTTTAGATGCCATGTTTTGGACATACCACCAACAGCAAGAGCTTTTCGACAATTATTTCAAATGCCTGCAAAAGTGTACAGCTCAATGGATATCTTTTTGTGAAACAATCAAGCGATTTTAGATTTTAATATGATTTATGGTGCTCTAATCCCGAAATATAAAAGCCTCTTTTAAAGTTATAAGCTTCAACTCATAACTAAAAATTTAATTTTTGAATCAACACAAGTACTGTTCGCAGTACTTTTCAGATGCTAGTCTACAAGTTAGCACTAGTGTAGCTGTGAATGGCGCTTATTGCTCACATTTATTAAGTACGGCTTACTGATCGTTATTTTCTTATGAATGTTTTATTTTTTAGCACTTCTTAACTGAATTTAACCCTCCAACACTTTTTAATTAAATTTTCTCTTCTTTCTCTTTGCAGGTAAGCATAATAATAACAATGCAATACTATGCAGCATAAAGGCTCAAATCTGCTTTTACGTGTACCACAAGTAAAGTAATGAATTTTAAAAATGCATTATCGTTAGTAGCGAAGTACTACAAAAGCAGTTAATCTAAATTTTTAAATCAAAAACGAAAATAAGTAAGTTAAAATTGTCACACACAGCAAGCTGGAAGTTACTCAGGTCAAAGTATATAGAATGGGTGCTTAGAAAATGTATTGCAGTGCCATCATGAGAACTGAGTGGTCACGTTTATGTATATTATTTGCATAATTTCCTATTATTATTGAGTATTGAAAATTAGCAACACGTTTCTCTTTAATTTTTTTAATTTGGAGCAAGCAATTTTCGATAAAAATATGTTGGGGCAATTTTCTCAAGCATTACGTGCGAGCCAAGTTAACTGACCAACAATCCACACTGGCTGTTGCGAATACCTAGCAGCCTACAGCATCCGCTTATTTGGCAGCAATTTCAAGCAATTGTGGTAATTTCTACAATTCTGCGCGGTGTTTGTATGCCCAAACGCAAACAGTTGCCAAGTAAATCGAAATAAAAGAAAAGCACAAGAAAATTAGAAAGGAGCCACCTTCATACTACATATCTATATATATATCTTCACTAGACATACCAACTGCAAAGCAAATACTACGAAAATATTTTCCAAAAACTTTGGTCAATACGTGGTCTTGTATATGTGTCGGCTTGTCGGAGTACGTGTGTCGAATGCAGCGTGTTTGCATTGAACGCATACATGCCCATATGCAGCGGCGAGGTGTGCCGAGCCTTCAAGGCGTGGCTGCCACGTTCATGGCTTACCTCAGCACGCATTCGCTTTTCATCTGCTTGTAATTTTCTCATTTGCGCACTAATTTCATTTCCGTTGGGTCATCGATTTCCTGTGCAATTGGAAGCTGGCAGCTATAGTGGCTGTGTACTCGTGTGCGTGTGTGGGTAAGAGCATCTTGTGGCGAACGGAATCTGCTTCACATTCGCTTGCCTGTGCATTTGCACTGAAGTGAAGAATCATATTTGCTTTTATATAATATATTGTTCAACATAATTTGATGGTAGTCTTAACAGAAATGATGTACAGTCATGGCAAAAAGTCTACATACACTTTTAGTTTGTGCGATTTTGTCAAAAGTGTTAGGAAAATCTTAAAAGTTTATGTCAATATTTAAGTATTTTCAGGAAAAAGTTTGTTGGACAAAAGCTCGGATAAGCGCAGTTTTTAGGGTCTGGTCATATCAAATTTTCATATTTTCTTTTCTAGAATGTGCCAAATATGTTCAATCAAATGAATTTCTGGTGGCTGGGTTAGTGAATTTAGTAGTATCGGGGCCATTAAATAAAATAATATTAATAATATTAAAAAACTTCACTGTGTCTTCCTCAACGTTACGGTACCAGCAAAACAAATTATTACGGTGAAACAAATTCAATTCAGCTAGGAATTTCCATATGGTCTTTTGAGATATATTTCTCGGTAATGGTCGGAGATATAAGATTTTGATGAAAATTCCGATTTTCTAAGCTATTGGGTAGTCGAAAAAGTATTTTCGTATTTCTAGTCGAACTTCAACTTATTATTTTATATTTATCTTAATATTTAAGTCAATGAATAAATACCATTTTAGTCTACCACTTTTGCCATTTTTCCGCTAGAGACCTAATTATATCAGTGTAAAACTTGTCTGGTTTCTCGGCGAAAAACTGCGACAAGTAGTTTCACAGGCTTCGCTTGAAGCCAACTTTACTCCATTAAGGGAGTTCTGCATTGAACGAAGCAAATGGTAGTCCGATGTTGAAAGATCAGGGTGATATGGTGGACGCAGCAAAACTTCCCAGCCAAGCTCTCCGAGTTCTTGCCAAGTCATCAAAAATATGTGTGATTTAACGTTCTCCTGATGCAAGACGAAGCCCTTTCTGTTGATCAGTTGTAGCCGTTTTTTTTCGAATGCATACTTAAGCTCATCAGTTGTTGGCAGTAAAATGTATGTAGAATCAATCGTTCGGCCAGCCTGGAGCCGCTCATAGTGGATGATTCTTTTCCAATCCCAATAAACACCCAGCATAACCTTTCGAGCTATACGAGCGTCAATTCTGGCTTTGCGACCATTTTTTGAGCTTCACCACACTTGGATCATGCTCTTTTTGCGCATTATAGTCGTATTTGATCCACTTTTCGTCTCCTGTTTCCATTCGTTTCATTTCGTTTCAGCAAAGAACCGCAGAATTTCTTCATTATTTTCACGCATTTTTGAACAGCTCTAACTTTTTTTCAACCTCCGCGAATTCAATATATTTTTACTCAAATGAGGCTTAAAATTTCACCTTTCCAACGCTATATGGTATGACACAATGTGATTGGTAGCACTAGAGATATGCGACTTCCAGGAGATCTATTGACAAAATATGAGAAGACTTTTTCAACTACCTAATATATACACTTTATAGGGTTTCTGTAGTTTATTTTCTGTATTACGGACATCGTGGCAAACTTAATATACTCTTTTCAGGAAATAAATATATTAATTAAAGCCTACACATCATTTACTAGACATTTATTTCATATACTTTTGTGCGCCAACTGTCAAATACATGCGCCACATGCGCTTGCGGGCACTCAGCTTAATTCGATTAATTCCCAGCCACCCTGCAATTGCTTATACAATGAGCTGCTAGCAAGTGGCATGCAACAGTCGCACAGACGCACTTCAGTGAACAGCGGCAAAGATTCCCGCAGCGGCACTGTAAATGCAACAGCAATTGCCCGTAGCATGCAAATGCAAATTAATATTAATACCCAAGTACACATACACACATATAGTATACATACATAGTGTAAGTGAGCAGCGCACGATTGTTGCCACCGCTCTTGTCGCGTCACACAGTTGGGGCTGGCGCTTGGTTGGGGCATAATCGGAGCGTACAAGCGTACTAATATCATGTCCTTGTGCGCCCTTCACGGCGTCAGTTGGCGCTAATGGTGCTGTTGCTTTCGCAAGGTGGGCGTGTCTCTACAAATTTGATAATTTACAGTCTGCTAAGCAACATGCGGTTGCAAGAGCAACTGCGAGTAGGTGTGTGCATTCACACGCAAATGCGACTATGGAAGGGGGGGTAGGTGAGTGTGTGAGCTGTTATCTGTGGCAGCACGCAGTAAATTGCCCACGCTGGCTGGTAATGCTTGACTCATAAATAAACCGTTTAGCCAGATATATGCAACATCTTCATCACATGGCTTCTTGTCAGCTGTTCCACATTTTGTTGCACCCTTATGTGTGTGTGTGCATGTAAATTTGTGGTTGGCGATTCGTTGCATTCAAACTGCGTTGTTGAAGTTGCCTTCGCCTTTGTAACCTGCCTTCTGCTACTTACTTGGCAGCTTAATCACTGCTTGCAACAATTTGATTTTTAAATACCAAGTAAATATGTTTGTGGGTACTTTGAAGGCGTAAAATACGAGTCTTTTGTACAACTGGTGATAATATAATATAAGTTTGACTGCTTCTTAAATGAGTAAAGTGGAACCTTTTATAGTAAATTCAAGCTAACTTTTAAGGCTTACAATACGTAAAGCGTAAAATTTTACTTCGAAGTCTTTATATTGAATGGGTTTTAAATGATAAGGTACAGATTTAAAGTTACGGAACTCATTATATGGCCACCGAAAATGCAAAACAACGCGTCATCAAAAAAATCCAAATTAAATTTTGCATTGCTTACGATTCACTACGTTATATTATATATACAAATATGTAGCATAAATAGTTCAGCTTCCGCATTCAGACATAACCATTGTTTAACCTATAAATAACCAATGGCTAACCAATAAATAACCAATGAATAACCAATACATAACCACTTTATAACCAAAACTCAAATTATGTTCCAATATGAGTGGTTTCTATAATAACACTTCCCTTTGCATGTGAACTTATGTAAAGTGATGGTACGCTATTTTGAATTTTAGGTGACGGTTTTGTAGTATACGTAAATTTCAAAAGTTCAAGAACTTACCTAGTAGCTACTAGGATTTAATTCTCTTTTAGTTAAGTAGATAGGTAAGAGTTCTGCCCCTTCGAGTTCAATTAACGCTAAACGCGTTATTTTGATACAACATTTGTAGGACCTTTCAGTATAGCTATGCTCTTTACTTGGAAGATGTCAACTGAGTTAGGTAGAAGTATGTTTATCGAGATCCACGGATCATAACTTTGTTTCTTTGGATCCGTCGTTGGAGATTGAAATAGTATTATCTTCCAAAACTCTCAATTTCTCTATTCAGTTCTTGAGTGTATTTTCAGGTATACCTCCCACTCGCTAATGGAAACCTTTTTAAATTTGAACGAAATCGCAAGCTTATAATAGCTTGGACATAAGATATGATAATGTGTTACAAGTGTAATGCACTGATTATTGCGACCCTCCAACTTTTTGATGACATTTTTTTAGTACGCTTTGTCCTTTACCAAAATAGACCTCGGTTTTGATGATCACCCTTTCATTCGACGAAAATTTCTTTCCGGCGAGCATTTTTTTGAGATCTGAGAAGAGAAAATAATCGCTGAAGGGGTCATGTATGAGGAATGCGGTGGATGTGGAAGCATTTTGAAGCCCAATTAATAGGTTGTGAAACAGCACTTTCTTTTTCTTCAACTGCGTTTTCGGCGCTTTGGTCTTTCAAAGCTTTGGAGCGCGTACATCGTGCACAATTCATGGGGATCACTGTCGATTGGACCTCGAAATGAAATGCTGAAACTATGTTTCATATTTTGTTACATAAATTTCTCGATTAAGTTCAGCTTTTACGAGATATCTATTATTACAAATCCATCAAAAAAATTAAAACATAATAAAAAGAAGAATTAAAAGTAATAAAATACAATTTACAATTTTTGTAGAGCAGTAATTTTCCTACAAAACTAAGGGTTTTTCAATTTTAAATGATTTTTTTCCCTAATCAAATTTATATAAAATTTATAATTTTTGCTTTAAAACAATCAAATTTCAATCGTGACTGTTTTTAAAACAGTTAGGTTTACGAAAAAATTATAAGAGACCATTTCGTAGAGTATTCAATTTCCTACGAAACTCATGACATGAGAAATTTCAAATTGAACAAAAATTTATTATTCAAGTAGTTGAAAGCAAGGCGTAAATTTTTCCAACTGATGTAAGAAAAAACGATTAAGGCTTAGGACCTTCCCGTTACCATAAAGAGCTCATACTTGAAGAGACTTTCTTTGAGGTGTTCACTAACTAATTTTCCAGCGTAAAAAGCAAAAAAAAACTTTGGTGTTTTTGGCCACACCCTACTACATACATCTTCAATAATAATTTGATTTTTGAAAAATCGTCTTCTAGGCATATTCTTACATAGTTAAGAGTTGAAAATATAAAAAAAATTGATTTCTTTCATTTAAATAGTAGTCTAGAATATCACCTTAATATAACCTGTTCAATTGGGTGATTCAAAAAAAATTTTTTTTTTTTGCGATTGGTACTCGGAAAAATAGGTTCTTAGACACCTCTCCAAATATGAGCTTTAATTGTATCGGGAAGGTCCTCCTGCATACAGAAAAATTTATATCTCGCTTCCAACTACTTGAAAAATTATCTTGTTCCTTAGATTTTATAGGCAATTGAATGCCCTAAACAGGTCTCCTATAATTTTTTCGTTTAAAAGATATTAATAGTTAAAGTTTGATTATTTTTGGGAAAATTTTTTATTTCTTATGGATTTTATAACTCAATGAAAAATATCATTATGAATGATGAAATTCACAGCTTTTTGGAGAGGCTTTCTTAGAGGTGTCTAGGAAGCTATTTTTCCGAGTACCAATCGAAAACAAAAATTTTTTTTGAATCACCCTAATGTTCATGGCGATAAAATGTATGACAACCTTAAAAATTCAAATCTTGCTATCAAGAATAAAAAAAAAAAACTAAGAATGAATCTTGAATTGAGCTATACTGTAAGGTGTGTAAGGTGTTTCAAAAAGTGTATGATGAGAGATTCTTCTTCTTCTTGATTGACGTAAACAGTGCCAGCATCAATTGGAGATTTTAAGCGAATTCCTCCTCCTGGTCTTTATAACGGAGTGGCGGCCTTCCTCTTGGAACCTGATTTTATTATTGTCGTTATTTCCTTCTTATCCGACTTTTTTCCTCAATATCTCAACACTTATTCAATATTTTCTTGCGCATATACATATACCTTAACTGCTAAAATTCTGTAATCGCTACATTTTCAATTTTTGCCCTTATTTACATATTT
This sequence comes from Bactrocera zonata, assembly GCA_037783105.1. Classification (NCBI taxonomy): domain Eukaryota; kingdom Metazoa; phylum Arthropoda; class Insecta; order Diptera; family Tephritidae; genus Bactrocera; species Bactrocera zonata. Next base: position 87,461 of record JBAWJQ010003829.1, on the reverse strand, counting down.
ACTGTTACCATTAGCCACGAAAGCGTCGCTAGACGAGCGCTCCACTGCGCAAATTGAAATTGAGCGCCAGCAAGTTGCCAACTTTGGGACAACAACAAAATGCATAACACTTGACTTATTCAGAATCGCGTATATTAGTGAAAAGTTAAATTAAATTGCACGGAAAAGACTAAAGTGACGCTGTCTGCCGCGCAAAAACTGTCAGTCCTTGTAGCTGGTTGCTTTTCAAATGCTTCTCCATTTTCGCTAGTTTCTTTTAACAGTATTTTTTGTTGTTGCCAGTTGGCTTTTGTGCAAATGAAGTGTTGAAGTTTCTAGTCTAGTTGTCAACACCTGCTGTTGCAAGCACACTGCAGCAGCAGTTCCCGTTTGTAGTGCGCTCTTCAGCGACACGACACTTACAAGCACATATGCAAAGACTGTCTCGTTTTTCTGCAATTCATTTTTTGCTTACCTCAATTTTTTCGCGGCGTCTTTTTTTCGTGAGCAACTTTGAGTCGCGAGGCTGTGGAAGGTGGCGTGTGTGCACAAATGTGTCAGTGCGCTTTTTTACGCAACCACGCCCATTTTGTGTTTGCGTTGCGCGTCTATGCTTTGACTTCACGAATTTGGGTTTTTCATTTTAGCGTTTGTTTTGTCTCCGCTTCACAATTCTTGCAGCAAACAAGTAAATGCACATTGCAACTGGCAATGCACCGTTGTTGCGTAACGGCACAGCTGCGCGCTATTGTGGCATGGTTGTTGTAGCGTTATTGCACATAATTTCGAATACAAATATATGCATATTTGGATTTTGTCAGTCAGCAACTTTTCTCAGCCACAAAATGTTGCCTTCCACATACATATATGTGTGCGTGTGTGTGCGCTTCGAATGTCGGTAACATTTCCATGCAACACAGCCATGTGCCAACATTTACAATTGCTGAAAGAAAACATTGCATTCCGAGCAGTTGACAAGCTGCTGCGCTACACCCGCAAGGCTGCCACTGACGTTTTATGCGCCATGCTTGTGTGTGGTTACATAAACGTATATGCCTGTTTGTGCGTGTTTGTGTAGTCGTATATGGCGCGGATTGATGTGGCCACCCACAAACATTTTTGGCATCTTTCTCCTTTGGAACTCATAAATATCGTAGTATACTGCCATATATGTTTAAATGCACATAAACCCTCTCTTTGCCTGTGTGTGTGTGCGTGTGTATGTTTAGGTAAATATGTGTGCGCCTTTGTTGGTAAGCTGCTTATTTTTCTTTACGCTGGTTCGTCGAAATACATAAATTCTCTCTCTAAATTAGCTTAGCTGCATGCACTTACCTCGAAGCCAGTGCTCCTAAATGTATGCTACCCACACATTCGCTTTGTGGTATCATCACAACATACATATATGGCATGTGTATTTATGGTGCCACATCGTATACAACATTCTTGCAACATGCTGCTGCACAATTGTGCACTGTAAATTTAACGCTAACACGATTTCTGACGGTCTTACAGCATATTATGCTTCCTTAATCGCAAATTGTGGGCACTTAAGCATAAGCATCATGCTTGTGTATGCAGCTTAAGCTGAAATTCGGTTCTTTACATTTATGCTTCTACCAAAAGCTTAACAAAGCGCTTTTGTGGCACAGTGATTGTCATTTCGTTACAACTGTTTGAAGATTCTGTTGTATACTTATGTACGAGTATATCTCAGCTACGGTATATGAAAACCATTTCGGGATATCAATGAACACTTTTTAGCATCTCTTCTCTATGACTATGGACTTGAGCTTCAAATTCAATACTCTAAAAATAAAGAAATAGCGTTAGTTAAGAAAATTCGGAAGGTTGTCAAATTTTTTAAAAATTTTAAAGAAAATGTTTCAAAAAAAAAAAAAAATATAAATATAAATAGGTATAAACAAAAAATGTATATTTTTTTATTGCTAAGAAAATTTTTAAGGTTGCCACATTTTTTAGAGTTCTAAATGAAAAAAAAAATTATAGAACTAAAATAATATATTAATTACACCCTATAATTTTATAATTTTTTATTGTCAAGAAAAGGTGGAAGGTTGCCATATTTTTGAGAGGAAAAAAATAAAAAATAATAATCCTTAAATAACAATAATTAAATTCTTTAATTTTATAAAAAAAAAATTTATAGAAATAAAAAAAATATTTAAAAAGGGATAGTGTCCTAAAAATATATTATTTTTTATTGTCAAGAAAAGGTGGAAAGTTGCCATACTTTTGAGAGGAACAAAATAAAAAATAATAATTCTTAAATAATAATAATAAAATTTTTTAATTTTAATAAAAAATGAATTTAAAGAACTAAAAAAATATTTAAAAAGGGATAAAGTCCTAAAAATATATTATTTTTTATTGTCAAGAAAAATTGGGAGGTTGCCATATTTTTGAAAAGAAAAAAATTAAAAAATGTTATCCTAAAATTAAAAAAATCACAAAAAAAAGTATGTATGAAATTTTCTTAATGTTTTTAGCGTTATGAAAAATATGAGGGTTGCCACATTTTCTAAAATTTGAAATAAAATTGAATTTTAAACTAAATCTAAAAGGATAATATTAAAGGGATAATAACCTTAAACCTTTATGTTTCTTTATTGTCAAGAGAAATTAGAAGGTTGCCATATTTTTTAAAAGAAAAGATTTAAGAAATAATTTCCAAAATTTTTTTTTTAATTTAAAAAATAATACATATGCTAAAATATTTTTTAACCTTCTTAAAGAATTGTTTGAAGGTTGCCACATTTTCTAAAATTTGAAATGAAAGAAATATATGGAACAAAAAAAATAATTAAGAAGGGATAACAATCTAAAATTTTATAATTGTTTATTGTCGAGTAAAATCGAAAGGTTGCCATATTTTTGAGAATATAAAAATTTACAAATAATATCCTAATTTTTTTGTTTATGAAAAAAATAGTATCGTACTGTTTTTTTAATTTTTTTAGTGTTAAGAAAAATTTAAAGGTTGCCACATTTTCAGAAACTTTAAATAAAACAAATTTATAGAACTAAAAAAATAATAAAAAGAAGAATAATATTCTAAAATTTTGTCATTTTTGAATTTGATATTTTTGAGAAGCAAAAAAAAAAGAAAAAACTTTTAATTTAATTTTTTTTTCAATTTTTTAGTGTTGTTAAAAAATTAAAAATTTGCCACATTTTCTAAAATTTTAAATTAAATAAATTTTCAAATATTATAATTTTTATTTTGCAAAAACAAAATAAATTAAAAACAAAATTTTTTCAATTTAAATTAATAATATAAATTTCAATCTTTTTGGTTGGAAAATTTAATATAAAAGTAAATATTTCAATGTAAAATAAATGATGATATATATTGTGTATGTAACATATATAGCTACTGAAACATGAAATTCATTTTTTTAAAATAAGTCTTGAATAAACAGTTGAACTAAGAACTCTGCCAACAATAAAAAATACTAATTTAAACAAATATTTTTTTAACACAACTCGGTACCCAACAGATTCACAAATTTCCAAATACTTTCGTGCACGTTTCCGCCACATTCTCTAGTATATAATATACAAATATTCTTGGATGTAAAAGTTTATTTAAAGTGGTAAAAATTTAATCCCCTTTGGAATGTAAGTCGGTCAATATCCATTGTGCATTTCTAATTAAACAAAGTCAGCGCAAGAAACCGCAAGTTAAGCGTATAATGGCCACCAAGCCCATCGGTAATTGTAGATAACCTGCGGGACGCTGAAATCACCACTGATGGCAATCACAATGTCGCTCCAAGCGACATTTTCACAGCCTGCGTTGTTTGGTATCAACGAAAATTTGATTAAAAACTTTAGCAAAAACTTTGCCACTTTTTGTGGCGGAAGCGAAAAACGGAAAAACACTTTCAACGCAGCGCACAGCCAGGCGTTGTTGAAATATTTGTTCTTGCTGTTCTATACTTATTTGCGCTATTTCCCAATCTTATTTTTGGTAAAATTTTTGTGCAAAACTTTCTCTAAACTGCAGCCGCATATATAGGATTATACTTTTTTCAAACCGGCGAAAACTTCACCCTCCGGCAGGACGAAATTAAAACCAGTTTTTCACAAAAATGATTAACTACTGCTATAACCCTTTCTAATTTTTTTTTTTTTTATTGTTAAAAATTTTTCACAATTTTCGCAGTCACTTTCCTAGTCCGAGCACCGCCGCGCGCAGTTTTAATTTAACGCCACATTAATTAAGCGAATTGCGGCGCTAGAGGGAAGCTAAAACGCACAGCGTGAAGTTTACCTAACACTCGCTTCAACTGCCTTGGCTTTCGGCAGGTAGCATACTTTTCCGCGCATGAGGATATGAGCAGTTGGAAATGGAAGAGCACATTTAGTGGCTGGTCGAGAAATTATGAAGCTGTTAATTCGTGATTAACAAAAAAAAATTAAAAAATTTAATAGAAGTTAGTGTAGTGCTGGCACTTACAACTGAAGTTGCCTGAGAGTTTGAAAACATTAAAGATATATTTTTAATATAGGCACGTATAAAATGGGCTATGATAATTATTTATGATGAATATTAGTTTGTTCTCTGTTTTCCTTGCACTATTGTTCGCGAAAGATGTTCCAGTTGCCTACTTTTCAGCGCAGTCACCTACAACACAGCTCCGTTTTTAATTTGATACTTCTTGCTTTGTTGCTGCCGAACTCTGCTCTCTTCATTTTCATTCAACTCAGTACAAGAGATTTAATACTTTGAAATCACTCACTATTTTAACTCTGCCTTGCTATGTTATTATACGTATTTTATATATGCTAGCTGCTTGTTCGATTCATCACTATATAAGATTTCAAAGGCGACTTTTGGCTTATGAAAACGTAAAATGTAAAGGTTTCTAAACCAACTAATTACTTCGAAATTTGCTTGTAAGTAAAAACTAACAGAGATCTTTAGGGAGTTATATACAGTTAGACGGACGAAAAACGTCGAATGTTCCAGAACTTTTGCTGAGATAACTTTTCAATTTATAGATTCAAACATTTGTGCACATATCATGGTATCTTTTAGCTGTATTTTACGACTTAGTTTTAGTAAAAATATTTATTTGAAAAGGAACTACAGCTGATCTCTGTGAGCTCCTATCAAAAAAGACGTTTTGCGGTGATCACTATATCTCTGAACCGGATTCTCCGCATTTAAAAAATTCGTTAAAGTAATGTTAAATCGAGTAACTTATCGAAAAGATAAAAAAATTTAAGTTTTTTTGACAAAATTGCAGTAAAAAAAATAAATGATTTTTGAGCAAAATTTGGGTCTTCACTTTTTTTTATAAAAAAAAGTATTTATCAGTGAAAAAAAAACCTTCGATAAATTAGTAAAAAATATTTGTGAGAAGAATTTGGGACTAATCGGTTTAGTCGTTTTCGAGTAATGTTGGCCACCGACTTTGAAGACTTCATTTTGAAAGAGGCTCGCTTAAAGTTTGGAATGCACTTCCAAGCAATCTGAAAAGTCTATTCAAATTTGCGTGTAACTGCAAAAATATTCACCGAAACGAGATGAATATTTCTGTGTGTATTAATAAATATAAGTACATTAAGAAAATAAATTAATAAATAATAATTGTTTGAAAATAGTTATCTACAACTCTTTAAATTATATTTTAAGAATTTCCAACACAATTTTGCGCACAAACGACTTTTAGCGATGAAACCATGTGTTAACTTAAATCTGTGACTGTTGGTTAATTTCTCTGTTAGTTAACATTGTACAACTCAGAGCTAAAATATAATTCTCCGAACAAATATGCATTTCAATTAACAAAATACCTCAGGGATCCCAGTCAAACTACACAATGTTCATATAACTCTTGTATCTGCGTGTTCATATCACTCTATAAATAAATAAGACTGGAGGGAATGGATTCATCACATATGTGTTGGTTGAATACTGGCAACTTCGCTGGAAAATCGTTGATGCATAGAGAAATGAGAACTCAGCTGCTGCGCACACCTGCAATTTCTCGAGAAGCTAACAAAGAATAGTGTACAATAAAAGCTAAAATTATCAGTTACCAAAATAACACAAAACGATATTGACTTGAATACCACGAATTTTGTTTAACAGTGAAATCTGCGTGCCATTAACCACATGGCACTGAGTGTGTCGTGACACAGTTGGACTACTACACTCGTGCGCTGTGAAATCACTAGCTGTTGGTTACGGATGTCCTGTTGTGTTCACGATAGCAGCGGATGTCTAGTTCGACACATGTGGTGTGCATGAAAACACATATATATAAATGCAAATTTCATCTGCCTGCATCTGTTGTTTGTATGAGTGTGTGCACAGTCTGAGCTTATCTGTCGAATGAGTGGCATTTGGTGGCGTAAAAAACATTTCCAAACTGTCTTTACGCCTATACCGTTATACTTACATATGTATGTATGTACAAAACTACACAGCAACGTATAAATTGTTTTTGGCCAAACCATTTCGTGCGTTTGCCTTTGTGTAAGCAGCTGGCAACATGGCACTTACTGGCTTGCGGTTGTGACGCATGTGCATTTCCTGGTTATAATTATACACAGGAACATGCAAATAAAACAAGCCTATCGGACGCTTACAGACAGCTCATGTAGCTTGCTAACGGGTGATTTTTTTGAGGTTAGGATTTTCATGCAGTAGTATTTGACAGATCACGTGGGATGTCAGACATGGTGTCAAAGAGAAAGATGCTCAGTATGCTTTGACATTTCATCATGAATAGACTTACTAACGAGCAACGCTTGCAAATCATTGAATTTTATTACCAAAATCAGTGTTCGGTTCGAAATGTGTTTCGCGTCCGTGTCCGATGAGCGATGAGGCTCATTTCTGGTTGAATGGCTACGTAAATAAGCAAAATTGCCGCATTTGGGGTGAAGAGCAACCAGAAGCCGTTCAAGAACTGCCCATGCATCCCGAAAAATGCACTGTTTGGTGTGGTTTGTACGCTGGTGGAATCATTGGACCGTATTTTTTCAAAGATGCTGTTGGACGCAACGTTACGGTGAATGGCGATCGCTATCGTTCGATGCTAACAAACTTTTTGTTGCCAAAAATGGAAGAACTGAACTTGGTTGACATGTGGTTTCAACAAGATGGCGCTACATGCCACACAGCTCGCGATTCTATGGCCATTTTGAGGGAAAACTTCGGACAACAATTCATCTCAAGAAATGGACCCGTAAGTTGGCCACCAAGATCATGCGATTTAACGCCTTTAGACTATTTTTTGTGGGGCTACGTCAAGTCTAAAGTCTACAGAAATAAGCCAGCAACTATTCCAGCTTTGGAAGACAACATTTCCGAAGAAATTCGGGCTATTCCGGCCGAAATGCTCGAAAAAGTTGCCCAAAATTGGACTCTCCGAATGGACCACCTAAGACGCAGCCGCGGTCAACATTTAAATGAAATTATCTTCAAAAAGTAAATGTCATGAACCAATCTAACGTTTCAAATAAAGAACCGATGAGATTTTGCAAATTTTATGCGTTTTTTTTTTTTTAAAAGTTATCAAGCTCTTAAAAAATCACCCTTACAATGTTCCCCTGAACTCAGCAGCTTCATTGACTGGTCGATTTCAAGTATATAAATATATAGTATGTACATTAGGGTGTTCGTTATTCATCCAGTTTAAAGTTCTTTTGATTTTTGATTTTAGTTTTAGCCCTGCTGCAAGACTCAACGTGAATAAGCGCTTTATTTTCAATTTAAACCGTGCTAAACCCGTTTTTTATTTTAAAAATCAGAATTTGTGATTAAATTTTTGAAAACTGAACTTTTAAAAGCGTATATTCCAATACAAAATTGTTCGCTCTAGCAAAAGGATTAAATCATTTTTTTCTTAAAAACATTCGTTTAAAAGTTATACGCCGTTAATACAATCGCCTTATATGTTATGTGTTGCTCATACAACATGGTGTACTGTGAGTTTCGATGGCGTTTGCGAAAAAGATCAATATAGGAAATAACGGGTTCCCTTATATATATATGCAGTACGGCTAGGCGCTAATAAAAACGTTTGTTTGCGTCAATTTCATTTCGTGTTTCCGCTTTTTTTCTGTCGCTAACTTTGAATGAACTTGTGCTGTAGAGTTTATTTGTGAGGCTTAAAGGTGTCTGAGTATGTGTGCATAACCTCTGCAGGTTTGCCATGTCACTGGCTTTCATGCACACGTATGCACGTATGACACTGCGTTTCGTTAGAATATTGGTGTGATAAGCGCTTAGTGTGTTAGTTTCGAAATTGGAAAATGGATTTTGGCAACCCACTAAAGGATATTGAGCAAAGTTTTATTTAATCGCGAAACAATATTTATCTATTTATGTATATAAATTAATATAAAAATATCCTTTATTATTCTTGTTTTTAATTAATTCTATTCCAAAAATGATTTGGTGTTTTTTATTTGTGACAAAATTTTCATTTAACCAGCCAAACTATGGAAGTAAATATTGCTTATTCGTTTCAGCATAAAAATATATACATCTGTATACTGCCAGAAAAAATATTTAAATATTTATATACACACACATACATATATACAAATATATATATATAAGCACTCTCCTTCTCTACCGTTTTCCAAACTTTTGATCGCTAACTATTATTTGAACGTTTGCCTTCTCAATAGGAAGTTTAATTACACAGCAACTGAAGCTTTATCACGTTTCTGCAACACTCAAATTTTGGGCAGTTAAGCCGCTTTGCGCTCCCAAGAAAAATAAGAATTTCTAATTTATACAATTTTATTTGTCTCTACATCAGCAAAACTAAACCAGAATCAGTGCACAATCTCTCAATTCACAGAATTCAATGAGTACGAATGAAAAGTATGCAAGAATTTACATTTCCGTTTTGAAGTTTTCTTATTGTAAGTATACATGTGCTTCAGGCCAAGCTGGTCTACTAATATTGAATTAAACTTTCAACTTGTTTCACCACACTTTGCCGGTTAGCCGACAAACTCTGATACTTAGACGAGCTGCAGCATTGCTCACACAAGCGGTGTGTAAGCGCAAAGCCATTGCATACATTTAGGCGACTTTTGCAAGTTTATGGCATACTTTTGCATATTTTATAATGCGATCGGTGTGACTATCTGGCGCGCCCTACCTCTACTGCTTTATTGGTAACAAGAAGTAACAATTTGACACGAAAATATAAAATAAGTAAATTATTCAAAATGAAAAATTGTAATATGAAATGCGAAAACTAAGCAAGCACGAAGGCATACGAATTGCAAATGGCACAAGTATAGTATTACTTGGGTCACAAGGCTTAGCTCACAAATGTGGCTGTGCATATTATTTGTACATAATTGTACATATGTTTTTACGTAAGTATGTGTGCGGTACTAGTATTTGCCTTTTCATAGGGGTAGCAATCAGTGTTGGTCGGAGTTTACCATTTTTCCAATGCGTATATTTGAATTTTTAATGCAGATGAGTGCGGAAATATGTGTTAACACAGAACAAATTTATTCTTCCGCAGGAATAAAAAACATTGAGCGCCCAAATGCAAATGCTACGCATAATATTTAAGCGCACATATATGTACATACATATGTATGTAAATATGTTTAGTGAACGCGCTTGAAACGCAGAAAATATGGAACTCGATTGCGAGAGATAAAAATAATTCTTATCATTATTATGAAAATTCAATTTCTAAAACTCGAAATTTCATAATCTATATTTCAAAATTCTAAATTCCAAATTCGCAATTAAAAACTAAAGATATAAAATTCCAAAATCGAAACCCGAAAATCAAACTCAAAACTTAAATTCAAAATTCGAAATCGAAAATTCCAAAATTCATAATTCGAAAATTCAAATTACGAAATCCAAAATAAAAACTGAAAGTTCGAAATTCGAAATCGAAAATTCCAAAATTCGTAATTCCAAATTAAAATTTTGAAATCCAAAATTCCAAAATCGAAGCTCGAAATTAAAAACATAAATTCAAAATTTGAAATCCGAAATTCCAAAATCTGTAATTTCAAATTCAAATTTTGAAACCCAAAATTCCAAAATCGAAGTTTAAAATTAAAAACCAAAAACATAAATTCAAAATTCGAAATCAAAACCCCCAAAATTCATAATTCCAAATTTAAATTTCGAAATCCAAATTCTAAATTCGAAAAACTGAAATCGAAAATTTCAAATTGAAGATTAAAAGTTAAAAGTTCGAAATTAAAAAAAATTAAATAATTAAGAATATGAGAATTCACTGTGTAAGATTTAAAAATTCAAAAAATTAAAATTATAATTATTTTGCATATAATAAAAATTTTAAATTCATGAGCTCGCATTCGAAATTAAAATTTATAAATTGCGAAATTTAAAATTCAAAGATGAAAATTCGCAATCAACACTAACAATTAGATAATTCGAAATTTATTACTTAAGGATGAAAATTCAAAATACAAAATGTCATCTTCGAATTTAAAAATTGACAATTCGAAAACGAAATATTTAAATTCAAATTCGAAATTTAAAACTAAAAAATTCCAAATTCAATTTTGATAAAACAAAAATTTAAACACAAAATTTAAAAGTCATGAATTGAAATTCGAAATTTCAAATTCGAAGTCAAATATTAAAAATTCTAAATCAACCCCACCACAATCTCCAATCACACATACAATTTTAAATCAGTTTTTTTGTTCTAACAGTTTGAACTATATGAATACAGTCTCCTTCGCTCTTGTGTTAATTCTAATGTAATAACAGCTTAACCTGAGGGACTACAAAATTACGCAGCCCCAAACCGACAATGGTATATCATACAGAAAAAAAATCGTATTAAACATATGATAATGCCTTTACTGATTTTCATCAAAGCCTTCAGGTGCTACAGCTGCTCCTATACAAAATTTTTATCTATTTCATTGCTGTTCTTTTTTTACATTTGAATATGTGTTTTGTGCGCCATTTTTCTGCTAAGCTGTTGCTTCTATTGTGCGCCAGCCATGTGTTTTGCCACATTATTTAAATAATGTATGCTAATTGTATTTGTAGATAGCGCACAGAATTATGTTGTAGCGTTTTATGGTCAGAATGCTGGTATGTAAATATTTAAATTGTATTTTGTCACCGCTTAAAATGAGAGATTTGACGCTAAGCTACTTGTTTTTTGCTTAGCAAAAATATCCAAACAACAGGCATACCTTACTTTGTTGAGATAGCAATATTTCCTGAAGGTTCTTATACTCGAAGACTGAGCTTTTCATTGGTCACGCGTTTTTACAGTTTTTTTTTTATTTTTATAATTTTATACGTTCTCTCAGAATAAGTACTTAAATGGAAAGAATTTAATGCCTTCTGCCCGATCCTCGTTATCTGTTTGTCTTGCAATATATTTCATCGTGGCATTGATATTTTTCAGGTGTGATATCTTTCATTAAAGGAATTGAATTATATTTGCGTGATATATATTTAATGTTAGTAACACCATGGCGTATACGTAAAGTCATTTACCAGTGTCAAAGTAAATTTTGACTTTCTTATGCGTTAACTGAACTAACTTCATATTTTTCTATAATATTTTACGATTTGAGTTTAGAAATTATTAGCAAGTTACCAATCTGTGCCGGAGTAGAATTAGTTTACGTATACGCTATGGTGTACTCCCAAAATTTCAGTTTATATGCACCTAAGGGCAGGTTTTATGAAAAGACAAACACAAAATAAATAGTTGCAGATAAATATAAATTCAAATTATGCTCAGCTTCACTATTTTATTAATTCATAAATTCTTTGGAAATTTCGCTGGGTCATCGAATAACTAAATTGCGCATATTTCCAAAGATAATCAAGTCTTTATTCAACTTTCAAGTCGAAGTTAAATATTAAATATTCGAAATTTTATATTTAGCGATAAAATTTCTAATTTCGAAAAGCGAAAAGCAAAATTCCAAAATCAATATTAATAACTGAAAGCTTAAATTCAAAATTCAAAATCGAAAATTTCAAATTGAAAATTAAGAATTCGATATTAAAAAATTTAAATTATAAATTCAAAACTCGAAATTAAAAGTTCATGATTCGAAGTTAATTAACGGAAGTTCTACTTTCAAGTCGAAGTTAAGTATTCAAATTTCGAAAATTCATATTCAGCGATGAAATTTCCAATTTCGAAATGCAAAATGCAGAATGCAGAATTCGAAAAATCAAAATTCGAAATCGAAAATTTCAAATTCGAAATTAAGAATTCGATATTCACAAATTGAAATTATAGATTCAAAACGCAAAATTAAAAGTTCGAAATAAAAAGTTCATGATTCGAAGTAAAATATTAAATTATTATTTTTTTATTCTGAAATGAAAATTAAAATTTCGAAATTTAAGTGCAATATTCCAAATTCCAAACTCGAAATTAAAAGCTGAGAACATAAATTCAAAATTCGAAACGAAAATTTCAAATTGGAAATCGAAAATTAAAACTCGAAATCAAAAACTTAAAATTTAAATATTCAAATTCGAAACTAAAAATTGGAAAATTCGACTTTTAATATAACGAAAATTCAAAACTCGAATTCCAAAATACAAAATTCCGACTTCAAATTAACAATTCGTGGAAATTCAACTTCAGAATTCATAATTGCTTCTCTATTATACATGCGGATGTAATATATTTTCAACCTGCAAGGGCATAAGAAATTACAAAACGTTTATACAAGCGCATTCAGCAAGTATATAAATTATTGATAAATTTTATGAAATATTAGTGGTTTAAGTACATAACTAGTCAAACAAAATATTACTGAAAATTAAATACATTGCCATAATTAAATTTTCTCATGGATTTAGTACACTGATTTGCTTATTCAATTAATCAAATAAATGTCTTAAGTTGCCACACTTTACCACTTTTACAAATATTTGCAAATTGCAAAGTAAATTAGTTGGAATGTCTCATATCACTATAGGAATGTGTATAATTAATTGCAAATATTACTGTAATCCCATTTGCTCTACGTCAGCGTAATATTGCATGGTACAAGCAATCAGATAATATTAGGTCTACATTAAATATCCACATTAGGTGCATAGTTTGCGATTATTATCTCGATAATGGCGCGTAACTCACTGTAATTTAGCGCTTTTCGTGCGTAGACTCATCGCGAGTTCTTTGATAATAATTGAGTTGGCTACATTGATACTTATTTGCTCTTTATTTATGCTGTTAAAGAAAATTAAAGAAGCAACAACAAAAGGCCAACTGAAACCGCAATCATTATCCCCTTTGTGTGTTTACTTGATTACAGCATTGCTTGAGGAGCTGGCATTCGATTTCGGTATTTTATTTTCAGTAAATGATCCCCATCTTCAGACTAAACACCGCACAGTTCATTCGCTAACCGCTGTTATTATAACCTTTTTGCGCTTCAATTAATTTCAACGCCCTTTTGGCAAAATATAAAAGTATTTTACCATTGATTTTTTTTTTTAATTTCTATTTTATTTGTAACAAAACCGTTTTGCCTGAGTAAGTGTCGCCGATGCTTTAATTCCCCAGCATTAGTCTGTCAATTTGCAAACCGCTTTTAATGGACTCTTACACATTTTCTACATCTCATTGTTTTGTTAGAGAAATGGAACTCGAAAAATATAATTTAAAATGATAATACCGGGTTTTTCAATAGGGATGATATGATTGCCAAGTGTCATTTCGGCAATTTTCGAAATGTAGCTGATGGTAGGGTTACTGTCAAGTGCCACACAGTACGTGGAACAACCGAATTTTTGCGAAAAAAGCTTGGAAATTCTACTATTTCAATAAATTGTGCATTTGACTGAGTCCCAAGAAGTTGTGATTCAACACCATAAGACTACTTCTTGCCGGGTTATTTGAAGCTATTCGGTCTAGTGATAAAGCAGACTCACTTCCAGCTTTAGAAGTCAAAATTGAACGTGCTCTTCATGACATACGACGAAAATTGGAAATTCTTAATTCTTCATTCTTAATTTCATAAGTCAAAATTCTTAATTCATAATTTATAATCCACAATTATAATTCCCAGTTAATATTTCATAATTCATAGCTTATAATTCATAATTTATAATTCATAATTCACAATTAATAAGTCAAAATTCTTAATTCATAATTCTTAATTCAATATTCATAATTCATAGTTTATGATTTATAATTCATAATTTATAATTCATAATTCACAATTAATAAGTCAAAATTCTTAATTCATAATTCTGAATTCATATTTCATAAGTCAAAATTAATAATTCTTAATTTATAATTCACAATTAAGAAGTCAAAATTCATAAGTCACAATGCAAAATTTGCATTTCATACTTCATAATCAAAATTCATTCGTTTAAGTGTTAATCCTTATTAGTCCCTGTTTTCGTATTTCTCTCATTAACAATATTTTGAAATCCACTAACCTCTTGTCTGCTTATTCCTATGAGCAAAATGACTGACAAGTTTTAATTTCTTCTTACAAATCAAGCTCTTACCTCTGCTTGTACTGATCTTAATACACGATTCAAATTTGCACAATTCATCGTTTTCATTGTTAGCTCTTGTCTGTAGAAAAATTCAATAAACTTTTCATTTCTTGCCGTCAAGTGTGCAGCCAGACCATAATTGCCACTTGTGTTGCATACGCTCCGGCGCTTGGCCTAACTTTCACTTATTTCTTCACATTGCTTCATCTACTCATCCGTTCAGTTCTACTTTCATTCGTTACTTCGAATGAATTTCTTTTCTGCCCGCATTTCAGCCACTTCAGATTTTACTCGTGCTTTTTTACTTACTGCCGCGATTAACTTTCACTTTCTTTTCAAATGATTTTCCTGCTTATTGGAATATGAATACAATTTGCATGCACTTTTTGTGGTTACAACTTTTATCAATTTCCATTCAGCGTCTACTTTCTTCTGCAGCTACCCTTTTACCGCACCTGTTGGAGCAGACGGCAAAGATTTGGCGCAAAAATTGCAACAAGCGAATGCCTGAAAGCTTTTAATCTAATGCAGTGATTGTTTTTCTCTTGTTTTACTCTGTTGCCGAAGCTTTGTGGGGCTCATAAGAATTCTTGACCATCAAAGCGCCACTTCAACTGGCGATGTTAAGAGAATGCAAGAGCAATTTGCTGTTTTCTTTGAAATCCACAGCTTGCACTTGCTGATAATGTTTTCTATACGTTTCGTTCGCGTCGTGCGCTTGCTTCCATAAAATCTGCCTTGACCCATATTCCAAAACATACACAATGCACTAGCCGTGATAGCTTGAAAGTGCAACTGGGTCGCAATATTTCTGTTGACCATATTTGCTTTGGCCCTTCAGATTATTTCTTTCTAATCTCATAACTTCCGCAAAATAGCCGAGAGGCTTGTCATTTCTTGTTGGCCTAGCTGCTCGGTAACTAAATTGGCTAGCAGTGTGGCAGTGCCGTATGTGTGATTGTGTTTGTGTGTGCTGACCAAGAGTTTGCCGCTCGACGGCTAAGGCAGTTAGCAGTTAGTGTACTAAGCACTTTATGGGCTGAACAAGTGACGAGCATTGAACTCGTTTGCTCCGCATCACTGCGAGATATTTTCTTTGTTCCTTTCTATTTTCCTGGCGCTTTTAAGCAAAAAAAAAGTGTTTTTGTGTAACACAGCTGGACGTAAATGCCCATTGGCATAGAAAACTTCAAGTGGCCAGTAAATGTGGACACAACCCCCCACGGCACAGCAGCTCTGTGCTGCTGTAAATCGAGAGCACGGAGAAAGAACTAAAAGATTTTGCACAAAATTACTTTTATGACGAAAGAAAAGTAATAATAATGAAACCGCTGCCTCTATCAACGAACGAGTGACGAAAATCTCGAGAAATGGAATGAAAAGCACAGAAATGAAATAAAAGTGTTTGCTCAAAATATCAACGAAAGGCGGCAGCACATGCCGCATGTCCTTCCGAAAGTGTACGTACTCATTGTTACATATATTAATATAAGTATGCGAGTAGCTGCCCAGTGCTACCGGCGACCTGGGCCACCAATTGTGCGGATTACTTAGCGAGAATTTAAATTTTTTTGTTAGACTTTTACAAGTTTTTCTATTTACTTTGTTATTTTCTTGTTAGTCTGCTTTTTTCTCGGCATTGCTCTCTTGTATGGCCTTTGCAACGCAAATTATGAGTATTTGCGTTGGTTAAACATTTGTTCAACCGAAATGTTGTTGTAAAAAAGTAGATGTTTTATTCAATTTAAGCATTTGGTTGACGACTGCAACCCAGTTTCCCATAATACAAGTACATGGTATTGAATTTTGTCATAATTGGAATGACGATAGTTGGTAGCTCTTCATTTTCACCGCAAGCGTAAATGATGGTGTAAGCGAGATTTATTATGCGAAAGGATAAACGTTATTCAGCTATGAGTATATCAGCCCGCCGTGCACCTACATAGTTTCAAATATTGCAAAAGTTTAAAATTATTTATTAAAAAATTACAAAAGAAAATGGTTTCCTCTACGGAACATATGCAATTTAAAAAAAATATAGTTTTTGTTACAAGGACTAACTTATAAATTCGAAATTCCTTGTATCTAATTTAATTTAAATTAGTAGCAGCCTTGCTTGTAGACTTGACGTAGCCTCACAGGCTTGATGTAGGCCCACAGGAAATAGTCTAACTGCGTTAAATCGCACGACCTAGGCTGCTAATTGACTGAGCCATTTCGTGAGATAAAATGTTAAAAAAACTTGGTTTTCAATAAATTGATTGTGACATTCCCTGTGGGGCTTGTGGCGATGTCCTGTTGGAACCACATATTGTCCAAGCCTATTTCATCCACTTCGAGCCACAAATATTCGGTTATTATTGAGCAGTAGCGATTCCCATTCACATTAACATGCAACGTAGAATAATATCCAAAGTATCGCCACATTCTCCGAAAAAAATGTTCAGATCAAACAATTATAGTATATAGCTGCCATAGAAACTTACCAATCTAACTCAATTTCTTGTTGGCAAAACTTTTTTATTTGCAAGATATCGTCATGAAAAGCGACATAAGTTGTTATCTGACGTTCCTTTTTTATTTATTTTTTTTTTTAATTTTCCGCGGTTAGTGGGCCAACCAGGTCTTCTACGGCAGTGCGTTCTCGTTGCCTTCGCACACATTCAAAAAAAAAAGTGTTCGTTGTCGTCTTCTGTCTTTTTCTATTCTGTGGAGGTACTTTTTGATGTATCCATTAACGAATAACAACTGGATTGCCTAGATGAGTGTAGGACTTTTATTAGTATGGCCTTCCAGCTGCCGTGACTCTCATTCCCCCACCTACGTTGCCATGTTGTTCTTGTATCTTAATTTATTTGTTCTCTTGCGTTTTTGCTATTTTAAGATGTTTTCTTTAGCTCCCACAGCATTTTTCATTCGTATGGCAGAAGGTCAATTCGGGCATTACCGCTTGTAACAAATATTGCATCGCCTGACACTGAGGGCTAGAATGTGGTGCACTCTGGCTACTACCTTAATCTGGTTTTACTTTTTTAGCAAATCGGCCCAGATATAAGCTCCGTATAACAGGACGCTGATAGTCGTCGACATTAGGAGCTTTCTCTTTTTTTGCCTGGGGCCCCCTACGTTGGTCATTAGTCTGCTAAGTTGGGAGATGGTTTTCGCTGTCCCTCCTTTGCTTTTTACGCTAGTTAGTTTACTGCTTTTTGTGTTCTAAAATATCCGTAGTCGTTTGCATACTTATCGTGCTTCGCCTGGCATTTCAAGTTTTAGTATCTTCTTCTTCTTTACTGGCGTAGGCACCGCTTACGCGATTATAGCCGAGTCAAATTGGATATTCCAAGCGAAGCCAGGTCCTTCTCCACTTGGTCCTTCCGACGGAGTGGAGGTCTTCCTCTTCCTCTGCTTCCCGCGGCGGGTACTGCGTCGAATACTTTCAGAGCTGGAGTGTTTTCATCCATCCGGACAACATGACCTAGCCAGCGTAGCCGCTGTCTTTTAATTCGCTGAACTATGTCAATGTCGTCGTATATCTCGTACAGCTCATCGTTCCATCGAATGCGATATTCACCGTGGCCAACGCGCAAAGGACCATAAATCTTTCGCAGAACTTTTCTCTCGAAAACTCTTAAGGTCGACTCATCGGTTGTTGTCATCGTCCAAGCCTCTGCACCGTATAGCAGGACGGGAATTATGAGCGACTTATAGAGTTTGGCTTTTGTTCGTCGAGAGAGGACTTTACTTTTCAATTGCCTACTCAGTCCAAAGTAGCACCTGTTGGCAAGAGTAATCCTGCGTTGGATTTCCAGGCTGACATTGTTGGTGGTGTTTACGCTGGTTCCAAGATAGACGAAATTATCTACAACTTCAAAGTTATGACTGTCAACAGTGACGTGAGTGCCAAGTCGCGAGTGCGACGACTGTTTGTTTGATGACAGGAGATATTTCGTCTTGCCCTCGTTCACTGCCAGACCCATTTCTTTTTCTTCCTTATCCAGTCTGGAGAAAGCAGAACTAACGGCGCGGGTGTTGAGGCCGATGATATCAATATCATCGGCATACGCCAGCAGTTGCACACTCTTATAGATGATGGTACCTTCTCTGTTGAGTTCTGCAGCTCGAATTATTATCTCCAGAAGCAGGTTGAAAAAGTCGCACGATAGGGAGTCGCCTTGTCTGAAACCTCGTTTGGTATCAAACGGCTCAGAGAGGTCCTTCCCGATCCTGACGGAGCTTTGAGTGTTGCTCAGCGTCAGTTTACACAGCCGTATTAGTTTTGCGGGGATACCAAATTCAGACATCGCGGCATAGAGGCAGCTCCTTTTCGTGCTGTCGAAAGCAGCTTTGAAATCGACGAAGAGGGGGTGTGTGTCGATTCTCCTTTCACGGGTCTTTTCCAAGATTTGGCGCATGGTGAATATCTGGTCGGTGGTTGATTTACCAGGTCTAAAGCCACACTGATAAGGTCCAATCAGTTTGTTAACGGTGGGCTTTAATCTTTCACACAATACGCTCGACAGAACCTTATATGCGATGTTGAGGAGGCTAATCCCACGGTAGTTGGCGCAGATTGTGGGGTCTCCTTTTTTATGGATTGGGCATAGCACACTTAAATTCCAATCTTTGGGCATGCTTTCGTCCGACCATATTTTACAAAGAAGCTGATGCATGCTCCTTACCAGTTCTTCGCCGCCGTGTTTGAATAGCTCGGCCGGCAATCCATCGGCCCCTGCCGCTTTGTTGTTTTTCAGGCGGGCAATTGCTATTCGAACTTCTTCATGGTCGGGCAATGGAACGTCTGCTCCATCGTCATCGATTGGGGAATCGGGTTCGCCTTCTCCTGGTGTTATGTGTTCACTGCCATTCAGCAGGCTGGAGAAGTGTTCCCCCCATAATTTAAGTATGCTTTGGGCATCAGTGACTAGATCACCTTGGGGGGTTCTACAAGAGTATGCTCCGGTCTTGAAACCTTCTGTAAGCCGCCGCATTTTTTCGTAGAATTTTCGAGCATTACCCCTGTCGGCCAGCTTATCAAGCTCTTCGTACTCACGCATTTCGGCCTCTTTCTTTTTCTGTCTACAAATGCGTCTTGCTTCCCTCTTCAACTCTCGGTATCTATCCCATCCCGCACGTGTTGTGATCGATCGTAACGTTGCGAGGTAGGCAGCCTGTTTTCTCTTCGCTGCGGCACGGCACTCCTCGTCGTACCAGCTGTTCTTTTGCGCTTTCCGAAAACCAATGGTTTCGGTTGCAGCTGTACGTAAGGAGTTTGAAGTTTTAGTATAGCGTCCACAAATCTGGGCCTGAAATGGTTCCTTGCGCTGCTTCTGACGTGACCAATATCTGTCGTGATTCCACTCTAGTTTGGTACAGCAGTTTTCTGTTACTAAGGTAGCTACGCACCACAACTCTGAGGTATTCGGAGCTTTTAAAGTATCCAGCGTCAGTCATATCCACCATCTAGCGCTGTTGAAGGCATTTCGGACATCTAAAGTCATCATGAAACCTATTCTTTTGTATTTATGCCATCTACGCTGTGCGGCTTTTACTCTTTCTATGACTAGCCCTTGGAGCCACTTTTTTGAGAGTTTATAGTACATTTTCGCGATTAATTAAAATCTCACGAGTGTTAGCAGGCAATCAAATGAAGCTTCTACTTTCACAGAAGTAATTTAAATATTTCTATTTGCTTCAAGCAATAAAAAATGTCAACAATTGCTTAAATAAAGATCAAAGGCAACCGTTAATTAAGCTGTGTTTTCAACAAAATAAATATTTGACTTTTTCAAGGCGTTAGTGACAGTGTATTATGCATAACTGTATAGGTATCAATGACGCAATAAAATACTGTGAAATATTTAAAGGAATTTATTGACTTATCAAAGTATTTTTTATTTATTGACTTAGTCAAAGTGTATATCTGTGTAACCCTTTACGCTTTCTTTTTCTTTCGTTTAGTTAATTACAACGATTTTTATTAGGGTTGTAGTTGTTTGCCTGCCAGGCAGCGCAATCCTTTAAGTCAAGGTAGAAAATATTCAGAATTTAATTAAAGTAGCAAAACACACAGCCACTCAACACACACGCCCGTGCACCTTTTCAACACCAACTATGCGGACAAGGCTGTCAAACGGAAAATTTAATTTTGTTGTAAATTAAGCAAACCGCCTTGTGTGTTTTAATGTAAATATACAGATATTAATTCTTTAATAATGGGTTTGTACTTTCTAACTATTTAATTAGATACTGAGGTTATAAATACAACAGAAAAGTTTACTGCGGTGGCACAGAAGCCATAATATCCTTCACAAATGCATTTATTATAGCATAAAAGAGTGGCAAAAGTTCATGAACTTGATTTTTAGCACTCAACTAGTAAGTCAACTTTATGTTATATTGATCCGATCTGAACAATTTGTTTCGAGATTCTATTGTCGCCATGAAAAATATTCAGCATCAACTTTGGTGAAGATATTTTGAAGGAAATACGCCAACGTAATGAGTGGCTGCCATATTTTAACGCTCAGCTTTTCGTACACAGTTTACCGACTTTTATTTTGGAAATATTTTTATTTTTATTTTTATATAGCATTTTGCCACTTTTAATTGCGCACTCTTTCTATTTTACCTATTTTAATGCAACATAAATTACCACGTCTTTCTTTGGTCGAAAACTAAGGAAACCCACGTTGCGCAATGACTCAGCAGACTGCGCCTGCGAATGTCGTAAGCGAGGTGTACGCTAGCCGAAAATGACTTTCCATTATTTGAAAATTTATGCTAGAAAATTGCGCGTCACGTGCCACGCTACGTTGGCTGGCGCTGTAAGTGTGAGCTATTTATACAGGCTTAATGTTACAAGTCAGGGAATTACAATGTCTTACAAACAAGAAAATCATAAATTTATGCTTTTAAGGGTAACTTTTATGCGCAAATGGCGTTGATTTTATTTCTTCCTACTCCACTTTAACCAACAGCTCGGAGTAAAAGGCATTTAAGAGCTCACAGCGCACACATTGTTCGTTCATATTTTGCTTTTTCCCGCTGGGTGAGGAAGGCTACGCTTCCTAAAAATAAAATCTGACAAGAAAAAAAGAAGGTCACTGAGAAATGAACAATTATGCCAACTGTTTGCGATGGTGGTAGTGTTTTAAAGACTTTGCATATTTTGAAAGTATAATTCAAAACGGCCTGGCCATTCTATCGAATATATAATAAGTAAATACAAGCTGAAGGCCACGAAGACTGATTTTTAAAAACTGATTTCATGAAGTTAAAAATGATTACTTGAAGTTCTCAAATAGAAAAAAACAATATATAACTTACCTAACACAATGCTATTTTTCTACTAAGGAAATATTATAACAAGAATACAGATTTCCAATTGCACGCATTGAGTATGTTCCTTAATTAACTCACACCACAGACTAACATAGACTGCAAGATTTATACATGAGCACCACCGCCCGATCCGCTAAGTTGCATGAACGGCACTGTGCGCTACCACCAACACTCACCTATATACATACCACCCGCGTCTATTGTTCTTGTAGCGTTCTTTTACCATTTCGCCCGCTTCCTGTTTCACTCACAATTTGTGCGCTTTGCTCCCTGCCTTCTAGCCTAGTTTATAACAATTTTATGCGTGCTAATTTATTACCTGTTATCATTGGACAAGTGAATCGCTGCAGGAAAAGAAATGCACTCTAAGCATCTAGCAGAGAGACCAGTCTATAAAGAGCACAATATTCCGGTTTCATGTCTACTTATAAGGCAAGCATCTGTCTAATGAAGGTATTTGTAGGCGACGGAATAAATACATATATATGTGTCAGTGTTAGCGAACATAACCGTAAATTTATAACGTCGAATTGGCAAAAAAAGAAAAAATTTACTGAAACAGCAGCAATAATTTGCGTCTACTGGCAAACACACTCCGATGCACATATTCTCTTTTGCCCGTTTGAAGCCTACGAAAGATGCGTATTCACTGCTATTTGCCGGGAATGTCGGGGCACTGCTTGGCATGCGCAAAAACGTCACTTGGCGTAGATACAAAAGGGATAGAAGAAGGTCCTAGCATTGGTTGGCGCTACGAATGAATGACGTGAAATGTAATTTGTCGTGCCCGATTTAAGAGCTCTACGCTGCGTATACGCAATGCAGTAAATCATCGTGTAATGAGAAATGGAGGAATGGGTGGAAAATGAAAATGATAGGCCGTGCCTGCTAAATGAGCTGCTATTTGCATGCCTTAGTGGGAAATTGCTTGCGCTGTTTTCATGCCGGCGACTAGCTTAGAGCGCAAGCCGCTTTGAGTGTCAAAGAGTTGGCGTCTATTAAAGGGAAATTAGTGAGAGAATTTAAAAGCTGTTGGCATTTTTTTGTTACTTCTTAGATACGAGTATACGAAATTGTTGTTGGTTTCTAGTTTTTATACCCTTAACAGATTATATGAAGTTTGTCACAATGTTTATTGTACACAGTAGGAAACGGCGGTGATCTTATAAAATATATTTTTAAATATTCAGCGTGAGAAGCTGAATCGATTTAATTTTTGCATAGGTATTTTTGTTCCCAAGAGGCTGCTTATTTAACAAAACTGCGTATATCTGCTCTTTATAGCATCTAGCTATCATACAAAGTGAACGAGGGCAATGAAGTACTTGTATGGGAAACTTTTTTATTTGAAAAGATATTCTGACCAAATTTTACAGAGATTATTTTTCAAGTCAATCGTATAATCCCCGAAGAAATTGTCAGATCAGACTGCTATAGCGTATAGCGGTCATACAAACTCAATGATCGGCATCAATGGCTGCTATGGAAACATTTTTCTTTTGACAAAATATGTTCACCAAACTTTGCGTAAGTTATTGTCCAAAGTAATGGTGCGAACTCCGGAGAAACTACACAGATAGGATCACTGTAGTATGTAGCTGCCTTGCAAACTGGCCGTTCAAAATTAAGTTGTTGTATGAAATATTTTTAAGAAGTGTGTTTCAGCTTTGGTGTAATAGAAATTAAGTTTTTTCCTGTTTTTTCTTTGTGCTGTAAACCAACATTCCACTGCAAAATGTTTAAGCTTAGCTTCGTAAATGAGCTATGCGAAAACATCACATACCGTCTCAAACTTTGCCAAGTGAAATTCATTAGGTAGATTTTTGGACACACCATTCTAGCAGTAAAAACTGAAAAAAGTAATATAAAAGCTATATATTTCTTTAAAATATTTTTTCACAATATTTTTTCATAATATTTTTTTACAATATTTGCTTGCTTATGCCCTTATTGGCTTAATACTACATTTCGTCACCTAAAGCATTGATACGAAATTTGAGAATTGGTTATAAAACGGTTATATATTGGTTATACATTGGTTATCATAACTCACATTGAAACAAAATTTGAGGTTTGGTTATAAAACGGTTGTATATTGGTTATCATAGACTAGCATTGAAACAAAATTTGTGGTTTGGTTATAAAACGGTTATATATTGGTTATCAAACACTCATATTGATACAAAATTTTACTTGTCGTTATAAACTGGTTATCTATTGGGTATTATAACTGACAGCAATTTTCGATTTTTTTTCCAATGATACGCTGTTTCTCATTTTAGGTGTCGATATATTCAAAAGAAGCGGTAAAGAATAATTCATGGCATAAATAACCGTTTATTTGCCATATTTTTTTATTTCGAACTTTACAAAAGCAGCTGTTTTTTTAATACCAAGCCGCTTCGTGTACATTATTTATGATGGATTAAAATGCATAAAAATATATCATCAGCGTGAATTTGTTTGCATTCATTTAAATTTCACATTTTCACCACTCAATTTACGTTGGTCGCCCAACAAAAGTGCTAGTTCGTTAACACCATTGAAATTTTTAACATGATTTTAAAAAGGCAATTTCTCTTAACAACTAAATCCTCAACTCAACATATCAGCGCCAACATCAGCGAAGCTACCCTGCCAGCATTCATAAAATCCTAAACGAATTTCCGATTTTGCGCATAAATTTTTATAACAACGCCATCATCGTAAATATTGATGAGGGTCATTTGTTGTTATTGTACGTGTGAGTGTGTTTGCTACAAGTGACGTTATCGCGCAACTATTGTTGTTGTAGTGTGATGTAGGCCGTGCTGTCAGAAGTATCACCTTCCAACTGCATCTACCACATTTTACTTGTTATAATTTTATTTTTTAAATATTTATTTTTTCAAAATATTTTTTTTAAAAATCAGCAAGCGAAAAAAATCGAAATTTTCAACAAAAAACAAGGGACGTCATAAATAATATATACGTAAATACTATATATAAACAGCATACTAAATTAGTACCAGAGAAATAGGGCAATATTCAGACAGTTCATGTTGTTGTGTTTTTGCCCGCCCAAGCGTAGCTGTCGGAAATTGGGTGAATTGTTGCCGGAACGTGCAAATATTTTACAATTTTTTACCTCACTTTATTATTTGGAATTTATTTTATTTCCTCCCCTCTCTATCATTGCATTGCCTTTTGGGTCATAATTTATGCGAGCGTATTAGATTTTTATGGTTCCGAAAAATACGGCTGTCAGCGGTTGCGCAGCCCGTTGCCGTTTGTTGCTCCTAGATGACGCCGTTATTTATGTTTTGCGCCAAATTTCAGCGTATTTCTCAATTCATTCTGTTTACATATTTCGACAGTCTTCGCAGTCGCTTGATTTAATGTTTACCCGCCATTTGCTCGTTTGTCGGTTGTTGGTTAGCGCTCAATCGCTCTTTCGCAATATTCATTAAAAACGGTTTATTGCTATCCAACGAGCAGCAGCAGCGATGAATTTCATATTAATCATTATTTAATTGTTTGCAAATGATTTCATAATTGTTTTTGCGTTCGGTAAATTTTTGGAGCAATGAACATTGTAAATTATTGAACACAGATCATGCGGTTTTTTAACAATTTTCAAACATTTTCTTTTCAACCGATCACAAATTTGTTAAGGCGGCCAATGTCAGTCTCTGCTATATCTGCTGGTGTGCCGAAGCTATGGCTGCCGAGATGTTTCAGCCTCGGTCTTGTCAAGGCTGGATTTTTAGCCTTGAAGCATGAACCCCTATTGGTCAATGTCCAGTAAGAACTCCTACGATTGCTGTTAGATGAACTTCGCTAATGGCAAGCAGTTCAGTAGATCTCCTAAGCTTTGCTGTAGGCCATAAGGACATCAAAGTCTCACATAACCTGACAGTCCACCAATGAATGCTAAGCCAACGCGAAATCAATAGCTCCTGTGCGAAAGCACAAGATGAAAACGGAGCTCTAACTCTGATGTGAGCGGCGCATGGATACTCCGTGTTGCTAGCTCACTTGGTTTTACAGTTTATAGTTTCCAGCGATTTCGCTTTGACCAGGCATCCAAACGGGTCTGATGATGAAAAAGCATCATGCTATTTCTAGTGAGGAGAGGCACTCCTTGACTAATATTTACCGGATCATTTTCAAATCTTTGCTGTATACTTTCACCATATACAGGCCAACAGGTCAATTGAAAAGTCTCCGAACTACTTTTGGTAATTTTTTTTTTTTACTCAACATTGTACCCTTTTAAGGTGATATACTGAAAAGAGCGACCCTCGAATTTTTCGATACCATTTTTATACTCTTGCAACCAGTAGTTACAGAGTTTTATAGTTATAATAAAGTTTAGTGGCTTTGTACCGCATATATCAATATGCCAATATGTGAGTTATTCCAATGGAAATGTGAGTGACATTCATAACAATGAATCTTTATGCCTAAACTGAATAAATTTGAGCGAAAATTGTGCTAGCCACTATACAACTAATATCAGTGTTATCGAACATCCGGCTGACTTTACTGCATATGATCGGTTTTACACCTTATAGTATTTCCCTAGCTTTAAATTTTTGCAAGTTGTAAGAGTACAAAATGTTCGGCTGCATCCGAACTTAGCCCTTCTTTACTTCTTGTTGTACAATTTGTCCTTTTTTTCAAAATATGCCGCAGTTTCGGCAATGACCTCTTCACTCGATAAACATTTCGTCACAGCGAGCATTATCTACAGATCTGAGAAGAGTTAATGGTGCCTGGCGAACAGACATGAAGAATAGGTCGTATTTTGAACCAATTCGAAGCCCACTACTAAGTACTAAAATAATTTTGGGAATGCTGACAGCCAATTATTGCTCTCACATTTCTGCCTAAGTTAACTAAACATTTCGTGAATAATACAAATATCAACAAAATAGAATTAGACGGATGATAATAAAACAAGAAAAAACGTTAACTTCGGTTGCACCGAAGCTAAATACCCTTCACAGGTGCATTTCTGTTAGTAACTATGTGTCCAGTTTGTATGGAAGCTATATGCTATAGTTCAGCGATCTGAACAATTTTCTCGGAGATTGCATTTTTGCCCTAGAAAATAATCTGTACCAAATTTGGTGAAGATACATTGTCAAATGTGAAAGTTTTCCATACAAGAACTTGATTCCGATCGTTCAGTTTATATGGCAGCTATATGTTATAGTGGTCCGATATCGGCCGTTCCGACAAATGAGCAGCATCTTGAAGAGAAAATGACGTTTGCGAAATTTCAAAACGATATCTTAAAAACTGAGGGACTAGTTCGTATATATACAGACAGACGGACAGAGAGACGGGCATGGCTTAATCGACTCAGCTCGACATACTGATCATTTATATATATACTTTATACGGTAATTTGAGGTCAACAAAAATAAAGCAAAGGAAACGAAAAATATACAAAAAATATAATATAAATGAAAGACAACATTAAAAGCAAAATACACAAATTAAAAATTAACTATAATTAGAATAATTATGCTTGCATCTAATAACTTTTCTACGACGTTCTGTTTAAGCATGACACTCAATCTCCGCGTTTTGTTCAGAACCTATACAAAAACAAATTCAAATAAGTTATAGTCCAGGTGATCTGCTACTTCTTGTATTTTAATATGCTCACGTTTTGCATTTCGTTGCACCGGCTCGTTCCACGGCTGCAATTTGCTGCTACCCAAAACTAAAAACAGTAAGTTGCCAATAAAATAGAACAACGCTATAATGTAAAAAATATAGCGCCACTGATTTGGGTTTGTCTGCAATTGGTAATAGGAAATACTACATAAACTATGGTTTTTGACATACTCACCGCATCTGTCACAATGATTCCAACCACTAACGGTGCTATAATACTCATCATACTGCCCGCAAAGTTTGTAACGGACATCAGTGTGCCGGCGAAATTTGGCGATAAGTCAATAACATTCACTAGTTGACCTAAAAATGTTGCTGAGTTGACGCCCACTGCCACAATTAATAGAATCACGGCCAACTCAGGTCGATCAGCGTCGGTGGAACCCAGTGCAATGCTGGCCGCCATCGGTATCCACGTGCCGATCGTGTTGAAAATCTTTCGACTGGCATTCGTGCTAGTCACTTTCGCAGATAGCAGTTTATGAGCAAGGGCACAGAAACACAGACCGAGTACTACATTAGCGGCATACGGTAGGGCGGAGAGTAAGGCATTACTTTCGATATCCTGATTGTACACGTTTTTAATGTACGAGGGTATTTGTGTCATCATTGTCCAAAAGCCCCAACAGTAGGTACAATTACAGATGATTAGCACCCAAAATGGCACCGATTTGAATATGCTCAACCATGGTGTTGTTAACTTAGCTGTGGCGGCATTAGTTTCACTCTCAGAAATCTTTGATAATGCTGCTTCGATGTAATTTTGCTCCCTTGGTGAGATTAATTTGGATTGACGTGGAGAATCAGCGCCCCACAGCAGCCATATAAAACACCAGATAATGCCACAACCACCGGAAATATAGAAAATGCTCGGCCATCCAAACTGTGAAGTGGCTAATTTGCCACCAATACTCATTATGACGATCGTTCCGAATTGTGGGCCGGTATAGGAAATGGTTGCTAAAATGCCGCGTTCAGCTGGTGGCGCCCATTGGCCTAAAATTGTATGCGACGAAGGATATAAGACAGATTGACACAAGCCTTGCAACACACGTAAACCACATGTGAATTGCCAATCGCCCAGTTGAGCGCTGTAGGGCGTAAGTAAGGCGAGAAATCCTGAAATCCCGACACCGCAGAGCAACACTACTTTACCGCCAAAACGTTGTGCCAGCATACCGGAGGGTATCTGCATGACGAGGTAACCCCAAAAGAAACTGCTCAATAGCAGTGACTTTGTTTGCTCCGACCAGGCATACTCCTGTATGTATGTAAGGCCAGAGACAATAAACGTTATATTAATTAAAATTTTAAGAATAAATAAATAAATTATGTGCGCACCGGAAAATCTGGGTTTGTGGAATTCCGATCCATCATTGCCACTATGGCCAGAGAGAGATTGGACC
This sequence comes from Bactrocera zonata, assembly GCA_037783105.1. Lineage (NCBI taxonomy): Eukaryota > Metazoa > Arthropoda > Insecta > Diptera > Tephritidae > Bactrocera > Bactrocera zonata. The sequence continues at coordinate 58,553 of JBAWJQ010003829.1, read as the reverse complement.
GCTGCATAAACGACACACAGAAGCCGAAGAATAAAAGCACACCTTGCAAGTGTCGCACGCCCACTTTCGGAACTATTGAAAACATAAAGCCAACACCCACGGTTAGTCATGATAGCGTCAAAATCGAGTGCGTTGTTCCACAGCAAACGCTCTATACTTGCCGCCAGTTTCAGCCACAATTTCTTCAGAAAGCTCGGCGTTTATCTGCTTCGTCACCATTGTCACAACTTTGCAAATGTTTACTGCTCGAAGACACAACTATTACTGAATGCATTAGCATTGGATTGCAACAGCATTACTCTACTAATCTTTACGGCTTGGAGATACAGTTGCTTTTCTTTATTTGGTTGAATTTCTTTATAGCCTAATATTTTAATAAGCACTATTTATATATTAATATTTACTTTAAATAAACCCTTAATTAATTTACCGCTCAAAAATATGTATATGTATTATATCGTTAATATCACTAATATCATAAAACGCTAACCTAAAACTTTCAACTGATAGCCCGGAACAGAAAGAGGTATATAGTATATGCAAGATAGCAGGCGCAAGATAACAGATCTTAGCTAAGATACAAAGATATAACAGTTCAGTTGAAAAGTTCCCAGCGTACCATAATAAAGCACATCTTTGGGCAAAATTTTTTTTTTTTTTTATTCAAAAGAAGCTAACCTGGCGAACTTCGTACCGCCCTATAATCAAGAAATATGTGTTACCTTTTTATCTGAATGAAGTTAGGTTCTTTATTAAGTATAGCTGACCCGACAGACAATGTTCTGTCTTCTCAACTGTGATTATTGAATTTTTATTGGTATATTAATAAATCGAAATTATTTAAAAAAAAAAGTGTTTATTATTCTAATGCTTTATGATACACAATATTCTTAGTTTTATTTTCTTTTTATTTAATAAATAGTGTTGTTGGTATTCCGGCAAGGGAACAGGCAACATATAACTCGCCATGTGAAAAACATAAATTTACAAGATTAATGCCACAAACACTTATCGGCTGCCTTTGTGATTTATTTATCGACATTGCAAATGCTAGCCACACTGGAAATTGTAACCGCTAAAATTCGAACATATCTTTCGGAAATAGGGGAATCCCTGGAATTAAAACGTCTTCGTCTTTGTACTTACCTTTCATAATTTTGGCTTCTATCACGTTATTCATTAATCTCTTCACCGCAAGTTGGGTGCCATTGCCAAGGCGTGCCTGGTTTATATTCCGCAACATGATTATTACCGATCCGATTTTTAGTTGCAGATTATGAGGTGGTAATCCGGGTAATTCCAGCGAATATAAGAATTTCGTGGGATAGTTAACTATGTCATCTGTTTAGTGACTAAATCGATTTGTATGTAATCAATTTACCAATTATCGTATTTTGAATTTGAAAATTCGTTTCATTGACATCAATGTTTTTTGCAGCCAATATAAGTCAATCGCTCATCCAAACATAATCTTTATAATTTTGTGCAATGTTTGGGAAAACCTTAATTCTCAGTTCTGTCTTAGATTTTATAAATTGAAAGAAATTGCTCGGAAACGTAATGTATCCAGACGTTGAGTCAACAGGTATTTTTTCATTACCAATATCGAGCAATTGCTTTGAAAAAGTTTCTCCAGATTGGTCATTCTGCAGTTCGACTCCCATGTTCATAGTTAATTTGAGGGTTTTAACATATTTTTATAAAATGGATGACTTTAAGCATGTATTAAATTCGTCGGCTGGCGTTGATCGTGGTATTAGTGGTAATGTTTTTCGAAAATCACCTGCCAATAATAACACCGCACTACCAAACCGGCTTTGGTTCTTTCGAAAATCTTGCAATGTTCGGTCTAATGCCTCTAAAGACTTTTTGTGTGCCACTGCGCACTCATCCCAAACAATTAATCTGCAACACTTTGGCCATTGCTGAATTTCTCGAAAGGTTTCAGTTTGGAGTGTCATTTATTTGCAGGTTCAAGGGCAACTTGAGAGCGGAATGAGCTGTCCGACCCCTACCAACAACGTGGCTGCAGTACCTGACGAAGCAAGTGCAAGTGCAATATCATTTTGAGATCTAGTTGTTGCCAAAATCAGTGATATCAAAAATGTGTTTCCAGTCTCACCAGTAGCATCTAAAAAAAAAAAAGATTCACATATTCCATCGTTCACTACTTTCATAAAATTATTGTAGGCATATTTTTGTTGCTCATTTAAAAGAGGAAAGTTTCTTTGAACGGTTTCTTTTAATGCCTCGGAATCATATTGAGTTTCGCGTCTCCATTCTACATTAAATACCTCATGCATTGAGCGATTGGGCGTTGTCATTCCTAATTATATTAATCCTTTGTTTGTAAGCATCAAGCACATGTCTTCAATTAAAACTAATGCTTCATTGTGAATTTCTTCGTTAAATTGCAAATCTGCATTCAATGTTCTAAGTCGTTTCTCGGGTAATATGTCTTCAGCCATATGATCTTTGTATTTGTTCCATAAATCAATCGGTGTTGATGGAAAGCATGAAGACAAAATTATTAAAAACAATGTTCGTATTTGTTTAGCATTTGACGAAACCACAGCATCTTCAAGAGTGTGGACCCAATGAGCGTCATTCTCTAGCAATCCCAAACGTTGGCAAGGTTCTCTGTATGCGCCGCACAATACATCATTAACAGTTCGCAGATGTTGGGCCACGAACATTGACTAATAGTAAGCGCATATAAAAACACTCATTTTATTAAAAAAGTGAAATGTTCTAATTTCCTGCGCAACTTTCGTAATTTTTTCTTACATAAGAACCTTCTCCTAATAATAACGAACATATCAAAAAAAGAATTAGCGAAATCGTTCCAGCTATTCACGCGTGATGTCGTGACCAAGGCAAAAGGGATTCATTTTTATATATTTAGATAGTTTTCTTCAATTGTAGTTCTCATCTGATTATAACGACCCTCCAACTTTTCACCATCTTCTTAGGTCTATTTGTCTTTTCCTCAATTGGATGACTGTCGAGGGGACTGCGGAGTGATGCGATGGAGCCATGTTTCATCCCTTGTCACTTGTCGATGTAAAAACTCAAGTTTTTTGTACTTAACCATCTCCAAACACTGCACCGAACCATTAACTCGACGTTATTTTTAGTCACATGTGAGCTTTCGCGGTACCCACTTTGCACAGAGTTTTGTCATAACCAAATATTCGCGAATGATATGATATACAAATTCAGTTGATATCTTTAGAGTGTCTACTGTTTTGATGTTTTCTTCGATGACGGTCATTTTACCACATCTAAACTTAGCATACCAATCCCTGATGGCTGATTTTCTTAGAGCGGTCTCCGGAAACTATCCATCAAGTCATGTTCTAACTTGAACAGCATTTTTTTTTTTTCAAAAAAAGACAACATTTTGTCAACACGCGTAATCCCTTATCAATCGCTAATGAAAATGTATATTGATTTAATTTTAGTAGCGCCATGTATGTGCCAGGCCTGTGATTTTTCAATTGACCTGTTACTTTGCATCTATATATCAGGCCACAAGCTGCAATTCACCTGTCAGAGAGTGATGCAATAAAATACCATTTTTTGAAATTGACAAGTGAATATAAACCTCTAAAGCAAACGCTTCTCATAGATATTAATAATTTGCATTGCTTCTTACTCGCTGCTTTAAGTCGCTATAATTTTTCGCATACTTATTAAATTTGTTGTTTTTTGTGCTGCCATTTCAGGTTCCACCTGCGGCACTGAACAATTCAGATGCAACAATGGTTTCTGCATACCCAATAGATGGCGCTGCGATCAGGAGAGCGATTGCGCCGATGGCTCCGACGAAGCAACAACGCTATGCAGTAAGTTTTGCGCTTTTTTCTAGCAAAAAAAAAACATAGAAACAGACTACACCTACAGACACACACACGGTGTAAAATAACACAACAAAATTATAAGGAAATTGTGTAAGAAAAAATGCTAAGACACACCAATTTGGCGAGTGGAAAAAATTGTTAAATTAAACGTTTACAACATTTTAGGCCAACACACGACAGTCTTAACTCAATGTAGCCTACAATATTAGTTACTTACTAGCTAGCAAACATGCACTCTAATCACATTATTACCTAATTCACAGTGAATTTCTGCTCACCGAACGAGGTGAAGTGCAAGAATGCCGAACAGTGCATACCACGCTCTTGGGTATGTGATGGCAGTCCCGATTGCCGTGACCAATCCGATGAAGCTGATTGCAGTAAGCAATTACATAAATACTTTCACTGCTAATATGAAAGCGATTTAAACGAATTTTACTAAACCAAACTAACAAGAGATAAAAAAAAATTATAGGAGGATTTTTTTTATTGTTAGAGAGCATGGTATTACTACTAACAAGATTAATTTAAGAGTATAAGCTAATGATAAAAGCATATTTACTCATATTCTAAGATTAGAAACGTGTTTTACAAGTAAATTTAGTCGAGCTCATTTGCAAAATATTCAGAGTCTGCGTAACTCCATTAACCAAGTATTCAACATTTCACCTCCAGTTAGCCCAGCATATCGACAACTGAAATGCAAAACTACGTATCAACAAAACAACTGAAATTGAGATTTTTAGTTCTTATGATTTATTGACTATATCTATACTAATGTAATATTATAAAGAGGAAAGATTTGTACCTATTTTTTGTATGTTTGTATGTTTGTAATGAATAGGCTCAAAAAGTACTGGGCCGATTTAAAAAATTCTTTCACCAATAGAATACTACATTCTTTCAATTTGACATAGGCTACATTTTATTTTGAAAAAAATTAGGGATCCTTGGTAAAATTTGAATAATGTAACCGAAAGAGTAGAAAAATGAGTCTTAAAATGTCTTTCGTCGAATGCGCTGAAGAAACTATTAGCAATAGAACAAAATAATGTACAACAATATTGAAGAACATCATAATGTCTACAAATAATTCCGCGGTAGCATATGTCCAACTATTGTAGTTATGTCACTACAACAACTTTTTTCATTTTAAACATTAATGAAAATGCCAACCAAATTCAATCCATGCTATTTATGTGTTTATATTAATCCTTATCCAAATAAATTATTTTATGGTCAAGACCATTTAACTACATATAAAACAGTTTTTAAATTGGACTTTCCATTCGAAAGATATTACGAATTAAAAAATTCAAAAAGTAAACAAAACCGCCATAGCGCCGTGGCCGTTGTTTGCGATGCATTCTGAAAAGTGCGCTGGGCCAGAGAATGTAAAGTATAGAGAAGGTGCAAATTGAATTCTGTATGATGTTCGATTTGGCGGCTAACAGAGCCGGTAGAATCAAAGTAAGGAATTCGACGTTGTCGCTGCTATTTAGCAGAATTGAGCACGTGCTGTGGCAAAAATATATGTAAAACGACTGAATTCATTATTTATTACTGTTATTTTAATTTTTTGATTATTATGATTTTTATTTTTTAATTTTTCAAAAATGCTCGCCACTTAAACCATCAAAGAAATTGAACATAAATAGACTTACATACAGATATAACTGTGGAATTCTTTTTAATACAAATAAAAATATTTGTGAAAAAAGTGTTTTATATCCAAATTTTCAAAAATAAATAATATTATATATATAGTATGTTGCATAAACTTTTAAGCTTTGGCTGACAGATATAACCAAAATATAACCATTTTATAACCAAAACTGAAATTTGGTTCAATTTGTATGGTTTCTATTATATCGTTTTTCCTTCGCCTGTGAGCTTAAGAAAAATGATTTTACGTTATTTTGCATTTTAGGTGACGATATACTATGCATATATGTACATATATGATGTAACATACATAGTACTATTTCAAGTCATCTTACATACACATTTAATGTCAATTAGAGTTTGCGGTTTACTTAAACTGTCCACTGTATGTGCTCTAAGGCTTCAGAATATAACAAAAAAACGAAATAAGTGAGCATAAAAAGTACACGCATTTCGAATTAAATTCAAATCAACATGGAAATAATTTAACCGAGTGTAACCCGCATAAACCGAAACACGAGACGCGCCTCATAAAGCGCGTAGCAACGAAGCAATGTCCCGCGCCACGCTAACTGCGCATTGCCTAGCAAACGCACAGCGTCGCCAAGCGGATAATGAACCGACACAGCAATGCCACAGCAAACAACAATAGCAAAAAGACAAGAATAAGCAAGTAGGCTGCGTAGAGTTGAGACGGCACAGTGCCTAGCTCAACAACTGACGTCTGGCAACGTTGCGCACAGCCGCCGGGTATTCGCGCCACATCACGCTGCCACACACACGCGCGTCCATAATGCACGCGTGCCTAATTTGTATTTATTGTTATGTAAAAGTGACGGCGCTGTAATCTAATAAGCACCCGTAGCAACGCTAACACACACACACACGTAACTATTTGTGAGTACGAGCATTGTAAGCGGAGCTATGCAGTAGTTGCGCATGTGTGTGCGTGTGCGGCTTTTTGTTAGCCCATTTGCTCGTGGTGCCGTGGTTGCGGGTCTTGCGTTTTCTAACTTCTGCTTGTCATCGTGCATTAATACATACTTAACTGCCATTATTGTTGCCTTTGCTGCTATTCTTCTTCACTTTCTTCTACACACTTACAATTCTCTAAGCGTGGCGTATGCGCGTTGCCTTCATTTTGTCGCTGCTTGCACAGAGACAAGCACGAAGCTTACTTCAAATCAATGAGTTTGGAGACATAGATTTAAGATGCATAATAATGAATAAAAATATTAATAAATAAATCAAAAAATTCCTCAAGCTTTAAGTTACGGATTTTAAAAAGTTTATTTAAATGGCGATTCTTCTTTTAATATATTTTTATTAGCACGTTAGAGCCGTAACTAAATTTTTTACGAATTTTCAGCTTGAAGGTTTGCCACAACACTCGCCACTAATGCACAAGCCACCGGCAACCATCACGCTCGGTAGTTGTTGCTGCCACACTTTTGTTGCACATGGTTTTGTTATCGCATCCAAATGTGCGTCGTCGTTTTTTTTTCGCTTTGCCATAAAAAGCTACTTAAAATGCGCATATCATTTGATGAAAAGCAAATTTTTCGCCAAAAAACCCAAGCCGAGCGCTTCTAGCACACACTTAATGCAGGCATAAGTATGACAATAAGCATGTGCACATGAAAGCGAGAAAAAGGCGAACACAAAAGAGAAACTATAATGAGGGTTTTAGCGAGCATTGTATCAGCAGGTGTGGTAGATAAAATAAAATGTTGTGCGCGCAAAGAATGGTTGCCCACCGTTAGCTGAGATAATGGAAAATTATGTTAATCATAAGCATTTATGCGCCGAGCTAGCATACAATACAATACATATATAATGATATGATAAAAGCAGCAGCGAATAATGATATGACTACCCATATCTGCTGGCAGCATAGAGAGGTCGTGCATAAATACGGAAGCAATATGTAATATTATGTAATTGCTTTCAATCCAGGCAGGCACACGAAACATTCAGCGTGTATATCGGAGAATACAGTGATGTAGCAAGAAAAAGCGTCAATTTAAACATAGTAACTATGAATAAATAAAGTATATATATTATGAGTGTGTCCATTATTTCCCAAGTTGATTTTTTATACCCTGACTAAATTTTTAACAACCATATGCGTCGGAGACCCAGTGGATTTGGTCATTTCCGTTGCTCTCTCCGTTTGTATCAAGCGAATTAATCGCTCATTTTTTGAAATATCGACGAGAAATTTCGCAAACATTTTTTTCTCCTCAAGAAGCAGTAAATTTGTCAGTACCGCCAATATCGGACCACTATAGCATATAGCTGCCATACGAACGTAACTATCGGTATTAAGTGCTTGTAAGAAAAACTTTTTCATTTGAGATGATATCTCCACGAAATTTGGCATGAATCCTTATCTATAGCAATAATGCAAACTCCGAAGGAATTGTTCAGATCGGATGACTATAGCATACAGCTGCCATACAAACCGAACGATCGCAAGCAAGTTTTTGTAATGAACCTATAGCATTTGTTAAGGAGACTTAGCTTCTGCAAAACCGAAGATAACGTTTTTCTTAAAGTTTTGTTCTAAAAATATTCTTCAAGCAGTTTGAATTATGTAACAGTAGGCTGAGCCTCATTTAAGCGCCTTATAAATGTTGCGTTGCTCATACGACATGGTGTACTGTAAGAAAGCACAGTAAATTTGATGTATAATATTAACTGCGTATAACATTTAACATTTTTTTAGTAAACCTAACATATAAATTATATTTTATAATATAATATACATATATGCTTATGTTTGTCAGAAAGTTACTCATACGCCGTGTCCATTTGCATTGTTTAATCGCTTTGTTACTACTACTGTATGCGCAGACATTTTTACAATATTAAATTTCCACAAAGACATACTACTCTGATAAAAAATACATTGTGATCATTTATGTAGCATGCAATATTCGCTTTCAATATATATTTAAAGCAATTTTGCAGGAGAGTTTACGGTATATTTATTTACATTTTTAATAAAAATATTGACTGTTTAAACACAATCATTAAACATAACTTATTATTTAAAGAAGAAAAACGCATAAATTATAAAATTTCACATACTATTAGGCGCCACAGCATAATTTTCAAGCCCTCGACCCGGAAAAAATATTTTCTTTTTCCATATACTATATTACTCTCTATATTATCTGCAAGAACTCATTGTCTTGAAAACCCAACCAAAAATCAACTTTGAGCAGTCGGTAAAAATTGTTCATTTGCTAAAAAATTATTTAGCATTTGATAAGAGGGCACACCTAGTGTGACAGCGTACGACATGTCGCTTTTTGATATATAAAATAAATAAAGCAACTGCCTTATCAATTGTAAATAAAACTTTCAGGTTATATGTACAGACATTCATATTTTAGAAATACTTAGTATTGAAACGTGCACTAAATACTTTTTTTTTTTAAGAATTTGTCTTCATTTTTAACACATTTTTTATTGTAGAAAATATTTCATGCTTCTTAAGCCAATACCTGTTGCCGCCTCTCTGGCACCATTTAGATTCCACGCTCATACAATTTGTATTCTTACTGGTAAAAAATTGTTTCAAGTGCTTTTTGACGTTCTGATTTCAGCGTAACCGGAAGAAGTAATGGTCCGAAGATCCCAAGTCTCAAGAATGTGGTGGATGTATTTCCAGCTTTTGACGCTCCGATTTGAGGTTGAGAATTTCTTTTCCAAACAGTTTTTCAGAGTCATGATTAAGTAATATTCTGAAGGTGCCAAGTCTTAAAAATAGCATAAAGTGTCCTACCACATCCCATTTAAATTAAAAAACGCTTTCGGCGCATTTTCCATATGCATAAGGTGTCTCCACTTTTCTATTGCTCAATATTAACCTCTTTAATTCTTCTCTCACTTGTGATCCAGCTGATCACAATACACTTCAGAATTTGTCGTGGTATTGTCGCCCAAAAGCTCAATATAAACGATCCCCTTGAAATCACGCCAGATTGACAAAATAACTTCTATTGGCGACTACCAGCCTTCGGAGTGGCTTGAGCTGGTTCATTCTTTTTAGACCATGGTTTCTGGTGCTTTCTTGTAAAAAAACCCACTTTTCGTCGCCAGTAACATTGCACTTCAAAAATTAATCACTTCTTTCACATTTGATAAGCAAGTAGCAGTTGTTATAGCGATATTTTTCTTCGTTTGTATATGTATATGTCAAGCTTCGAAATTCGTTCTAGACAATTTATGTGCTTGTGAACGAATGCGTTGGACAAATCTAATCTTTCAACAATTTTTCGTGTTGCTACTCGATGATTTGCATAGATCAACGACTTTATGTTACCCACATGACAAAAAATTCGATAAGATCAGCTGTTGCCATCAAATGATATTACTTAGTGAAAGACCCAGTACAAGTTTTGAAGAAAAACATTAAGCATTTACAAGAAAAACATTACATTTACACATAAAAAAGTAGTATAAAAAACCGAATTAAACCAACATCTTGTTAGACTCTCGATTTCGAATTCGATCTCTGTTCAGTCTCGATCGGCACTATGTGGGGAACTGGATACCTACATAATATTCAAGAAAGAATTTGATAGCGATCGGATTACTTGTGCAAATTATCGCTCAGAAAAATCTTATTTTCACCAATTTTTTACGAGTAATAAGTGTATTAATTTATTTTTAATAAATTCTTTTTTTTTTTAAATTCATCCATTAACAGCTGTTTTCCAAAAGCTGCGTCCAAAAAGGTCTATCCGCGGTGAGCAGCATAACAAAAGAGGAATTTCATCGGTTAGTAGATGAGTATAGGTCGTGATGAATCGAAATATTTGAAAAAAGGAATAATTTTTGGCAAAGATGTAGCTAAACAGGTCTAAATTTTTCCAGTAATTGCTTGGAAAAAAACTAATTGTAATCGAAAAAAATCGTTCCATCAATCACGAGGTCATTCTATTTACAAAAGTTGTGAAAGTTTTCAATAAAATCGCTTAATTAGTTCCTGAAAAACTTTGGAAACGATGTTTCGAGAAAAACACGATCAAGGATTGTAAAAGCCGAGCAGTCATATCAGACGGGCCGCTCTCCCAAAGGTTTTATCTGCCACACTTTTATTGCGTTTGACCTTGAAATTTTGAGAAAGTATTTTAGGCATATTATCACATAAAAAAAAAACGATTTAAAAAAAAATTAAAAAAAAACTAAAAAAAAATAAAATAAAACGCTTTTTAAACACAAAAAAATAAAAAAAAATAAAACGATTTAAAAAAAAATTAAAAAAAAGAACTAAAAAAAGAACTAAAAAAATAAAACGATTTTTTAAATAAAAAAAAATAATAAAACGGTTTTTTGAAATTTCAAAGCCAACGTAGCAAAATATGCTAGGCCATATATTTATTGACTGCTGGCGACCCGTGTTGAATCATAAATAGATATTCATTACATATTGGCACAGTGTTGGTGACAGTTCCTTTTTTCTTGCAAAATAGAAAGGTTAAAGATACATTAATATTGCGTTTACTTACTGCTTCTCATCTATTGCGAAATAAAAAAGTTGAGATAAATTAAAAATTGCAAGCGCCAGCACCTGATGGCAATTTTGACCCCCATTACCAAGTTGCTAAAATATTCCGTTTTTAACCACTATATTTTATTTTCTTTCCTATTTTAAATATTTTCAACACTCTTACCCAATGCACAACTACAGTTGAGCCCGTCTGGCAGTGAAGTGCGCAAGGAATTTTTATTGCCTGTCAGGATAAGCCTAATCTTCACATAAATTCCGCCTCATAAACATTTCACTTTCATGCACATTGCGGTTTTCCGACAATTCTAATCGCAGTCGCCTGCTTATTACCCATTGTTGGCTATGAATGCTTAGCTTTTACTTGTGTGTTGGTGTGTGTGCTTTCGTACAGTGTTTCTTACTTAAATGAAATGTGTGTTTGTGTAAGTTGTTTGACTTTTTAATAATGTCTAGACGTGTGCACATTTAATTTCAAGGTTAATGTTGCGCCTCGCAACAACAAATATGAGCAGCAGCACAGTATTTTGTCGGTCGCAACAACTTTTGAGCAGCTTTCCCTTTTGCAGCGCCCACCACTGCGTATGAGTGATGTCTGCACTTGCATATGTGCGTTGACTTGAATATCTGTTTGATGAATATTATTGCTGTTTGCATGCTTTTCCGTATGCTGTCGGTCACTTGAAAGCGTCAACTTTTCGTAGAAGTCTTCAAGCGTCTTCGCACAAGCCACGTTCGTTAGCGCCGGTTTAGTATTTCGCATTATGCGCACATCAAAGCTCTGTGCCAGCGCAGCAACAAACTGCTCACTGCTAATTAACTCGAAGCACGCTCGCACGTGCGCTCACTCCACACTCGCCACACACGAACCGAAAAAATTATGTTACAACACTTGTGTGGACATGCGTGAGTGTGTGTTTATATTGTTTATGTTCAAGTACTTTATTCGTTTCGTGTTGAAAAATCTCGGCTCTGCACATTCACAACAACACAAATGGCTTGCCATGTACTTATTTGTTGGCGCTCCATATTTTTACACACGCTACTCATGCGTGCATTGCGGCGCTAGGATTTCGTGCTCACTTTCACGCCGCTGTTGCTATCGCTGCCGCAGCTTGAATAGGTGGCAGCTTGTTTGTGTTTGCTGTAAACTTATCGTGTTCGCTTACAAAATATTAACGCAAACAAACGCCCACACGGCGTCAACTGTGGCGCTTGGCGTGGCCTCAAGTGCGACGCGTGGGTGCCACATATATCCGTATAAGTGTTGGCATGTATGTGTGTACAGCCACGCTACGCAACTGCTCGTTGTGGTTTTTGCTAGCAATTGACTTACTCGATTTTTCCAACGTAATATGAGTCGCAGCTGCCAAGCTTTTATGGTAGCCACGGCTTCACCAACACTTTGCTGTTTATTTTATTTATATTTGTATTTTTTACTTTCTGTTTTGCGGATCTTTTTGCTTTGCATTTGTTATTGTTTGCCGTTAGGTACTTTTCAGCTTAAGCATGGCGTAGATTTCAGTGTCAATGTTAGCATTTGAGCTGTCGCATATAAGCTGGTTATTGTTGTTGTTTGTGTTTCGTAGTTCAAGGCTTCGATTTCAGCTTAAGTAAGCAAAAGATGCTATTTCCTACTTTACGCCACTCAGTGCATACACGGAAATTGGTTTTTATAGCCCGAATAGGTTAACAGCCAGATATAAATGTCAGAGACACTATACAAAATGTATACATTGTGACAAAAATTGCAAATAAAATGCAGAATATTTAATTATTCATCAATATTTATTTTGTCCCCTTCAAGTTAATCTCCACCAGAGGCAATACACTTAGGCTAACGATTTTTCCATTCCTCGAAACACTATTCATAATCACTCTTTGGAATGCCCTTCAGCTCCTTCAGCGAATTTTGTTTTATCTCTTCGCTCAGCTGAAAACGGGTTCCATGGAGTGGCACTTACAGTTTGGAGAACAATAAAAAATCACACGGAGTCTGGCCTGATGAATACGGTAGCTGATCGATGATTTTTACTGCATTTTTGGCTTTGAGTGCGGTTAAACTTTTTGAAAAAAAATTCAGCTTTAACGGGACGAGTAGTGCAAGAACGCGTTTCATGCCCCAAAATATCCACCATAATCATACGAACGGACTCGCGTGAGATGTCGAGCTCTCTTGCCATCTCTCTAACACTTCTCTGACGATTTTCCAGCAACATTTACTTTACTTTTTTAATATTTTCATCAGTTGAAGAGGTCGAAGGTAGTTCAGTAGGAGGTATGTCTTCAAAGATCTCTCGACTGCCTTTGAAGGCATCGTACCACTTGTAGGCTAGTATTTTTGATAAAACTAAAACACCGGAAGCATTTTCCAATTCACTCGGCGAAAATTTCTTCCCAGTAAGCAGTCTTTTGAGATCTGAGAACAGGAAATATTCGCTGAGGATCAGATATGGAGCATACGGTGAATGGGGAAGCAATTCGAAGCCGGTTTCAGGGATTTTTGTCATCAGTTTCAATGCTTAGTGACACGCTGCAAAGTCTTACTGAAACAACACTTTCTATTACCTCAAATGTAGCCGTTTTTCGGTGATTTCGTCTTAGAAATGGTTCCATAGCAATATGTAATAGTCCCTATTGGCGGTCCTTCTTTTTCCAAAGTAGTCAATAAATCTTAAATACTGACGCCATAACTTGGCCAGTCATCTTTTGAGTTTTTCCACGCTTTGAAGCGGGTTCAAGATTGTACAATCCACTTGTCGGCTGTCGGTTGACTTCCGAGTAAAGTGATGAATCTACGCTTCATTCATTGCCAAAAACTCGGGTTTATTGTACAAACACGTTCTGTTGATATAGCTTCTCAATTGACCTGTTAATCTCCATAGAAATTGTTCAAAGCAGACTATTATAGCATTTAGTTCTTGAAAAGAAAAATTGAACATGTGAAGAATGAATGATAAAGTCATGAAACCCAAGTAAGTTTCTATCATCAGTGCACCAGGAATAAACGAAATTCTTAGTAATATATGCCTAACACCAATATGAGCGATGAATTCTCAGAGTTAAGGCTTATAATGGGAAGCTAGCTGGAGAAAATTTCGAAACATATTTTTGGAGGCAAAAATAAAGTATTTTTGTAGACTCTCAAAACAAATGGCTGGCTGAAGAAAAGCTTACAAATTGCTATTAAAAATATATATATATTACTAGTCTCCCCTGTGGAGTATAAAGTGAGCCAAACACGAAAGCCGCAAATTATAACAAAAGAAAGCTTTGAAATTATTTACCAATTCGCTCTATTTTGAATTGTAATTTACTTTTATTCACATGAAAACTTACAAAATTTCGAAAGTCCCTTTGGAAAGTGCTGTTTCCTTCCTCCACTTCAGAGCTACTTGCACAGTAAATCATTATAATACAAATGATGTTGTTGGTAAAAGCAAATAAACACTTGTGACGCATGAGTTGAGTGCATTAATACAATTACTAGCCAACAAAGTAAGCTTTTCAATAATTTATAGGCTTACAATTTAGTCGTGAATATACAAATTTATATATATATATATATATATATGTGCATGAATATAACTATAAGAAAATGGTTATGCAAGTCTACGAACGGTAAGCTAACTTGTAATGACTGCTTCAATCGGCTTGTGTAGGTCATATGTATGTCAAAGGCATTTGCGCCTACAAATATGCTTCACACTTAAGCGCTCGTGTATGTCTAGCTGTCAGTACTACATGACGTATACGTAATTAATGCGAAATTTTACAACATAACGCACAGCATAAACATTTGAACTAGCATTCAACTGGTAATTATTGCTACAATCTCAGGCAGTAAGCAAGCAGATGCTTATGTGAATATTCATAGAAGCCTTCACAGCACTTTTAAATCAAATATTAACCAGTGTATGCACTCGACACTCAATCATGTTCATAGCATATCAGAAATATTAGTGGATGAGTCAGTTGCCTTGCGGTTAATTAATGTAAATACAGTTGCCTAGCAAACCTACTCATTAAAATTCTGTCAAATAAAACATTACAGCAGCCATGTAATTAATATGCAAATATAACCACAGCAATATTTGTGTTTCTGCTGCATTTGCTCGCCGTAAATTGTGTGTTATCATATTTGTTGCGAAGCTAGTATATTCAAATTCATGCTTTTGACAGACAGTAGCAACACTTGCTATTAGCTGCCAGAGTATTGCAGCTGCTTTTGTTGAAATTTGCGGAGTTCCCAATATCGAATTATTAATTTTGTGTTGTGGGATTTCAACCACATTTGTGAACGGCTTGAGTGTATCAAATTATAAGAGCCAAAATTTCCTTGCTCTCATTTACCTGTACTCAAGTAACTGACGTTTCTGCAGCTTGCGTGACAAGGATTGTTCATGAATGAGCTGCTTGCCAAGCACACACAAACTGTAGTCGTCACTCAACCATTATATACGCTTTATTAAGCACCTTTCGAGTTCTTCTATTGGCAAAACTCAGCTATCTACACTATAAATAAGTCGTTTTGTCTAATTTAGGTCACAAAAATACCCATAGACCTACCCACAGTTGCCTACTTAAATAGCACTCCGTCAGCTTTTAACTTTTTTCATTGCACAAATTTAATTAAGTGCCCTTGAGGTTTTTTGCATACATACATATACACCCAGCTTTAATGGCAATAAGCCTCTACATAGCCACAGCATACAAATCTGTTACGCAGCCAACATAGGCATATGCAAGCATATGTCTTTGGTCACCGCCAGAGACAAAAAGGTAACGCAGCAGGTGGTCGGCCAGCATTGAGAGCTTTTATTTTTTAATTGAGGCAAAACTCCGACAATACAATTTTTAAAATATTATAGCATTCACAGCAGTGGCGGATCAACGGGGGGGTTTTTGGTGTTAAAACACCCACTAAACTCAGAGAAAAATATATGTTTGTTGATATGGGTTTGGAATGAGGTTATTGATCAAAAAAATTACATCAAATTATAAGCAATTATAATAAGTTACAAGATTTTTGTTGTTATTCATATAATTCGAACTTTCTCTACATTTGTACAAGCAGTATCGCTGAAGCTCAGTGATTAATTGAGGATTATACCGGATCTCACATTCCATGTTATATTTTCCTTGGTTTTTGAAAGAATTCTTCTAGTATTTCATCAACTGACAGATCAATATCCCTATGAATATTTATTGATGCTAGACTATTATAGGCTTGATCTGTGGTATTTCGTAAATAGGTTTTAATTCTCTTTAAACTTGATGAACTTCTTTTCGGTGATGCTATTGAAACAGGCAATAACGCCAAAATGCGTAAAATCTTGAAAACATTCCCAAAAGACGTTTTGTTCACTGCTTCTAAAGCTTCGAGAACATTCCGAAAATGCTTGCCTGAAGTTCGCTGTTTCCACATTTTCATCTCCGCAAGAAAGTTTTGTTCTGAACAGTTGATCACCCTTTCATAAAAAGAAAATATTTCTCGAGCTTTTTTAACGTCAAATTCGAACTTTGAGAAAAACGGATGCAATTCGATGTATGTCGAAACGGCTTCATAGCTTTCAGGCCATCTTGTTGGGCATACTAACTATGCTACTAAACAGATTTCAGTTTTTGTTTTCGACATTAATTTTCAGACTTCTCAATTTCGCTTTTCAACACTTCCAATCGTTTTTTCCAACGGAAAAAGTTGTCTAACGATCCAATTATTCCTAGTGCATTTCTGATACCAACAACTTCGCAGGCTGAGTTAATTGCCAGATTAAAGCTATGTGCCATGCAATGTAGATCGCTAATGGAAAACTCAATTTTACGAATGCTTGGGCACCATGAAATTCCCCACACTTTGCTGGAGCTCCATCATACCCTTGGCCATACCAAAAAGAGCAGTCAATGCCAGCACACAAGACAAAACGTATCCTATAATAACTGAATTTTCGCGAGGGAACTGCTATATTAAAAATACGTTGAGTAATAAAACTTTTCGTAAAAGGTTTTATTGCTCAATACCATACTACCATACAAACTGAACGATGAAAATTAAACTCTGGTATGGAAAACTTTTTTATTTGACAAAATATCTGCACACAATTTGGCATGGCTTACAACCTAATGCAACGCTACAATTTTCAAAGAAATTTTTCCGATCGGGCCACTATATGATATAGCTGCCATACAAACTGAACCATCAAAATCAAGTACTTATATGGAAACTTCATTTTTTGTGAAGGGTATTAACTCTTCGGTGCAGCCAAAATAAACGAATTTAACGTATTTCATGGCTTCTGCTTTTATTTCCAATCCGCTCTTTTTTAGGAGTGTGTGTGTGCTATGTTAAACTCATTTTTTAAAACAAAAAGCAGAAACGAATTAAAAAAAATAAAAATAACTTGTACGCAAGACCCTCAACATTCCCTATATAATGTTTTTTTTTTCATTTATATCTGCTTATGCCAATATTTAAACAAGGGACAGCTTAGCAACGCTGTGACCAAAACAAACATGCGCCATAAATTAATTACAAATTTTACTCAGACACCCCTTTTGGGCGCTCACAAGAAATGAAGCTATTTATTCATAATACTTGTTATTTTTTTTTGTTCGTTTGTGTTAGTTAAGTCTTTTAAATGTCAGTTAAAAAATGTTTCAAGTTTTAATCCGCTTTTGGTGCTGGCTCATTTAAATGTTCGTTTGAGTCACCTGCATATTTTCCACTAAGCATATGTTAATTCAGTTAATGCAAAGGCATTAAATAAATATTTCATATTATACCTTTGCCCGTTTTGTCCAACCCTTTTGTCCGCAAGCTGTTTTGACCGTTGGCATTGGACCGTTATATTAAGTACGTCATACACGAAAGAAGTCATAAGGCAAAAGTTATAGCTGCGTATAACAGTGTGCGTATGTGAGTGTGCCTGTTATATCTCAAGTGGATTTTTTTTGCTGACTCACGCTAAAGTGTTAGATTAAACTCTAAAAGGTTTATATGTTGCGCTCTTTGTTTTCAGTTTAAACTTTAACTCAATTATTTCCCATATTATATACTTACATACGAGTATATATTGGGTAGTCTAAAAAGTCTTTTCGTATTTCTAATCGAACTTCAACTTATTTTTTTTTTTTTTATAATGAACGTTCAAAATATGTACTTTTTGCCATTTTTTCCTCAGTATAAAACATCTCTGGTTTCTCGGCGAAAAACTGCGACAAGTAATTTTTACACGTTCAAGTACACATAAAAGAAATATTTTAACGGCAAATGCATTCCAGTGCTCGGTGTTAAATTAATTTACAAGCAGCGTTGCCAACGTTAGTTCAGCGGAAACATAGTTAGCCAGCGCGCTTATAAAGCAAAAGCTGCCGAAAAAAGAACTCATTGCACAACTGCTTTCTGGTAGAACTGCCAACTATTTATACTTTATTTATATATATATTAACCAACAACAAATGCCTCGTTACTCAATTGCATAGCTTTAGTGCGACTTTCAAAACACATAACAGGTACGTATAGTATGTGATTTTGACAAACGGTATTTGGCTTGACTTGTGCTTATTTACCAAGTTGAAAATCATTCAGTCCAAAAGTCATCACGCTCGCCTGCCAAACAGTCATATTTGCATTTGTACACATACAAATGCACACAGCGAACACATAAACAAAACGGTGAGTACTAAGCAAACACTATTGGGAAAACTAATAAATAAATCAAATTGTGTGTGCTCCAGAGGTGAAATCATTGCTTCTAATCTCCGAACTGAATTATATGTACCGTAGCAAAAATTTGCATTTTTCTTTCACTGTTATTGAACGATTTGAAATATTCAAATTCGTGTTTGGGAGCTAAATGTAAACATATTTTTGGAAACGACAGCAGTCAACATTAATATGCAAATACAGCAGCAGCGACGTGTGCTGAAATTGTGCCTTCAAAAGTTGTTGTTTTATTTCAAAAAAAAAAAAACGAAAAAATAAATACTGCTCATGACATACGAAATAATTGAAAACAGTAAGTGTCAGTTGAAGTAAAAAAAACAAACAAAAAAAAAAACACACAATTTAAATATCGCACTGTCTCTCCCGCTTCAAATCCTCACCCAAATACTCGCTACTGGCGCAACACAATTCGGACGGAGATTTTAATTTTAGATGTCCATACATCACAAGCCGACCGACCGACAAAAGAACCAAACGAATGGTGTGGCACTAAATTGAAAAACCCGCACTGTCACGTGCACATATAAGCGTTCGTATGTTTATGTTGGTGCGCCAGCAAACAGAGTGTGCAACACAATGCAAATGCAAGCGAAATGTAAATGCAGCAACAGCAGGAGTCAAAATTAATTTACAATCGAAATATTTACGGCATATTGTCATTTTATTACACAGAAAATACTAAAATAACAGAAAATGTTATAAATAAATATATTTTATTTCTTTTCCTTATATATGAATGATAGTTGTAATGAAAACTATGCATAAATGTGTCAGCCAGGAAATAGAATCGGCACACTTGCTGCACCGCACGCAAATGAAAAATGTCGTTTTAAAAACACATGCAAAACAAAAAAAACTATAATTTCGGCTGCACTAAAGTTATATAACCTACCCAGGTGCATTTTTCCTAACAATTAAAGCTAGGAAATGAACTTATGTTATTTTTCGTCGGTCATTTTGTATGAAAGCTATATGCTATAGTGCTCCGATATGAAAAATATGCATGAGGGTTGTAGTAATATTTTAGAGAATAATGTGTAAAAAGTTTCGTGAGGATATCTTAACAAGAAGAAAAGTTTTCTATACAAATCCGTAATATTGAATAGTCAGATTGTATGGCAGCTATGTGTTGTAGTGATTCGATCTCAACGATTTGTACGTAGTTTATACCGTTGACTAGAAGCATAACACATGCCAAATTTCAGGCAGATAGCTTATCAAATAAAAAAGTTTTCCATACAAGGACTTCATTTTGATCGCTCAGCTTGTATGGCAGCTACATGATTTAGTAGCTGGATATCGGTCGTACCAGCAAATAAGCAACTTTTTAGAGAGCAAAGAATGTGTGTGAAATTTCAGTTCGATATCTGCGAAAAATTTTAACTAAATGATATAAAAAGTTTTTTCATGCTTTTCTGCTGGCAACAGTTGATTAACGTCGGTTTCAGATCGTAGTCTCTATAACAACTAAATGCACAGACATAATTTTAAGTACACAATTAATATACCTAGCTACATGTATGTTCAGGTACATGCCGCAAGGCCTTACGTGCCACATATGTAAGTAACTATGCCACTTAAGTAGCGCTGCAGGCCAAGTGCGGTGTTCGCAAAGTGTTTTTGCTTCTTTTGTCTACATTTGTTACATACATATCAATTTGAGGGAAAAAAATTATCATATTTCTTAATTTTAAGTACAGTAAATTCTCGAAATTTCGTGATATAAAAAATTAGAAGAATTAAAGAACATTGTAAAATTTTAAATAATCCAATAAAATCAAGCAAGTCAAGCAAACGAATATTTTCTATCGAGACTTGTCGTTGAAAGTCTTAAGGGCCTATACCAGTGGGACACTTTCAAAAAAAATTTTTATACTCTCGCAACAAAGTTGCTAAAGAGAGTATTATAGTTTTGTTCACATAACGGTTGTTTGTAAGTCCTAAAACTAAATGAGTCAGATATAGGGTTATATATACCAAAGTGATCAGGGTGACGAGTAGAGTTGAAATCCGGATGTCTGTCTGTCCGTCCGTCCGTCCGTCTGTCCGTCCGTCCGTGCAAGCTGTAACTTGAGTAAAAATTGAGATATCATGATGAAACTTGGAACACGTATTTCTTGGCACCACAAGAAGGTTAAGTTCGAAAATGGGAAAAATCGGCCCACTGCCACGCCCACAAAATGGCGGAAACCGAAAACCTATAAAGTGTCATAACTAAGCCATAAATAAAGATATTAAAGTGAAATTTGGTACAAAGGATTGCATTAGGAAAGGGCATATTTTGAGGTAATTTTTTTGGAAAAGTGGGCGTGGCCCCGCCCCCTAAAAAGTTTTTTGTACATATCTCGAAAACTACTATAGCTATGTCAACCAAACTCTACAGAAACGTTTCCTTCAGGCATTTACATATACAGTTAAAAAATGGAAGAAATCAGATAATAACCACGCCCACCTCCCATACAAAGGTTATGTTGAAAATCACTAAAAGTGCGTTAACCGACTAACAAAAAACGTCAGAAACACTAAATTTGACGGAAGAAATGGCAGAAGGAAGCTGCATCCAGGCTGTTTTAAAAATTGAAAATGGGCGTGGCGTCGCCCACTTATGGACTAAAAACCATATCTCAGGAACCACTGCACCGATTTCAATGAAATTCGGTATATAATATTCTCTTAACACCCTGATGATATGTACGAAATATGGGTGAAATCGGTTCACAACCACGTCTTCTTCCAATATAACGCTATTTTGAATTCCATCTGATGCCTTCTCTCTATGATATATACTCGTACATATAAATGAAAATACAATTCAATACTCAAAGTACACAAATTGATCTAATCTAATTAATTTTACAGCAAAATAAAAAAATATGTAAATGACGGATATTGAAATCTCGATTATCACTTTATCATGCGAGAGTATAAAATGTTCGGTGACACCCGAACTTAGCCCTTCCTTACTTGTTTTTTTTGCTTTTTCGATAGTTATATATTCAAAAATATTCTGCGAAAACGGCGAGGTCGTACTTTGAATAGTTTTTGAATGGCAACGTTCTAAACAGCGACCACTCGGAAGTGCAAACATATATATAAGTGAAACTTTAAACGCGTTTTTCCCGAAACGACATTTCTCAAAATTGCTGACATCATAACTCAACGAGAACTTGACCGATTGATTAAAACTGGATATAGTTGAATACATTTGCCAAACAATGATTGAATGATTTTGACTGATTGAAAATTGTCAATTTGGCATTAAAAAACTACCATTTTTTGGTAAAAAAACGATTTTTTTTTTTTTCAAAATTACGCCATTTACTTAATTTTTGAAATTTTTCAAAGATCATTATTCATTGTATAAAAATACTTCATTACGTCTATAGAACGTCGAAACATTCAATCTAGTACTTTCTTTAAAAAAAAATTCTTGAAAATCGCCTAATTTTTCATGCGTCACACTGGTATAGCCCCTTATAAACATTAACATAAAGTCACAGTAGAGCCATGCAGCTAATCATTTTATTAGAATGAACTAAATATTGTTAAATATATTTAAATATTTAGTAAGTCCGTTAATATTTTCTGTCAATTAATTATTTTTGTTCCTTTATTATTTTACTAACACTTCATTCTATCAGTCGCTACCAGCTGAAATGAAATGAATTCCGTTAAATCACATTCCCAAACGCTCTGCATATAACCAACTTAAATTATAATACCTTTAACATACCTTTGTTTTTCTACGAATTTCCATCCATGTTTGCAAAAATTCCGAGCAATAAATATTTGAGTGGCTGCAACAAATAACTCAATAAGATTTGAGCGTATTTATTATTCATCAGTCAGTACTGATGTTCAGTAACAACTTTACAAATATTTTATATTTATTGCAAGTAAAATACGCTGATGACATTAAATATACAATTTTATTAAAAATAAGTAAATATTGGAAAAAATCGGCAATAAAGCTGTGACACAATTAAAAAAAACTGAGCAAAATCTGTGTGCTTAAAAAGCAGTGGGATCGCGAAAATGAATGAAATGTAAAACAAAATTTCAACGCATTATTACCATGTAATCTCCAATATATTTATTTAATTCAGGCAGCTTATATTTTTGTTGCCACTGCTGATATATATATCTATATATATGGGAAATGTTTCTATGCCCTAAACCGAGTAGAAGGCCAAAAAAGCAAATTTACCTGAACTTTTTCTCAGAAAACTTTTGAAATTATTGATTCAAAACTTTATAAACCTATTATGATATTTCTTTACTGTATTTGAAGACTTATTATTAGAAAAAAATTTTATTTGTAAAGGAAACACAGCTGATCTCCGGGAGCTTCTCTCAAAAACGACGTTTTGCGGCGACGATAATATCTCTGAACTGAATCCTTTGAAATTAGAAAAACACACTGATTTCGTTAAAGTAATGTTGAATCTAGTAAATAATCAAAAGAATATGCAAAATATTTTTTTTTTTTACAAAATGGTGGTCTCTCAAAGAAAAAAAGGATTTTTGACTAAAATTTCGGACCATAATTGTTTATAAAAAAAAATATTTATCGATGAAAAAAAATTCGATTAATTACTAAAAAATGTATTTGAGAAGCTGTTATTGAAAATTGATACAAGCACTACTGATCACCGTTTTCGTAAATAACACTTTGCGAAAAACGCGCTTAGAGTTTGGCCTTGTACTTCCAAGCACTCTGAAAGGCCTCTTGAAATTTGCGTGTAGCTTCGAAAATATTCACCGAAACAATATGAAATTTTCTGTGTGTATTCTTACACATAAATGCATTGAGAAAAATAAATAAGAAAATGATGAACTATTTGAAAATTCTAGGTGTACATACATATGAAACTCCTTAAGTTTGCCACGCTGTTTGTAACACTCAAAAGGGAAGTCCTTTAGTTTTTGAGATAGCGAGCTGATATTTTGCACATGTGCTCTTCTCACAAAGAGGTTGTCCATTTGTTGAAACCCTACTACTGATATCGTACAACTTTTGCGTATACCTACCATACAAACTGTCCGATCAAACTTAAGGGGCCAATGTGACGCATGAAAAATTAGGCGATTTTCGTGAATTAAAAAAAAAAAAAAACTACTAAATTGAATGTTTCGACGTTCTATAGACGTAATAAAGTATTTTTAGCTATATTAAATTTTTTGTTTTTACAAAAATATTGAAAAATAACGGAGTTATGTGCTGTCTGTGGAAGTGCCGAAAAAAAGTGCCTCAACTGCTGTCATGATTCCGGTCGAATGAGTAGCTGAAGCAAAAAAATTCAAAATGTTTATTAAACTTAAATATATTTTCTATACAATGAACTACGATCTTTGAAAAATATTAAAAATTAAGAAAATGGCGTAATTTAAAAAAAAAACGTTTTTTACAAAAAAAATTGACGTTTTTTAATGCCAAATTGACAATTTTCAACCAATCAAAAAGATTTTTGTTCATTGTATAGCAAATGTATGCAACTATACCCAGTTTTAATTTGACCGCTCAATTTCTCGTTGAGTTATGTTTTCAGCAATTTTGAAAAATGTCGTATCGAGAAAAACGCGTTTAAAGTTTCACTTATATATATTTGCACCTCTGAGCGGTCGCTGCTTAGAACGCTGCCATTCAAAAACTATTCAAGATACAACCTTGCCGATTTCACAGAATATTTTTGAATATACAAACTGTCGAAAAAGCAAAGAAAAACAACAATTGTTCTTTGAAAGTGTCACACTGGTATAGCCCCTTAAGTCATTGTATGAAAAATTGTATTATGTGACAAGGTATCTTCTCAAAATTTGGAAGAAATTATTACCTATGTCAGTGCCACAAACTCAGAAGAAATTTTTCGGATCGGACAATTACGTATATAGCATACAGCTCTCATACGAACTGACCAGCCAAACTCAAGCCCTTCTATCGAAAACTGGCTAATTTTGTGAGTTATTTTTATAAAATTTTTCATATTATTGTCTAACAACAACAAAAGTTATTTCCGTACATATTATTCAGATCGAACTACTTTAGCATATAGCTGCCATACAAGCCGAACACTCAAGCTTTAGTCCTTGCATGGCACTTTATAAATAATAAAGGCCACTATGTTTTCTGTGCAGCCGAAATTAATGTGTTTCTCTTGTTATTTTTTTAATATTTAACCTTAAACTTGTAAGCACAAATTTTTTTGTAATAAAAGTAAAAGCTTAGACAAACTAATTTGTGAGCCATTTATAGTAAACTATAACAGTGTTTGACAGCGTAAATTTTTAATATTATTTAAAGCCGAAGCATTTTCCCAACGACCTTCAGTCTCACCGTATCACACATTTCACAGCGGGCAATCATAAATTTCAATAAGCACCGTCCGCTGTGTATATGTGTGTGAGTGATTTTGAATATTTAAATATTTGTAGTTTGCGCTCCAGCATTTCTCTGTCCTATTTATGCCAGCATTTTGGTTTCACTCATTTATTTAATTTACTCTTGACACACTTATTCACTCGAATGAAAATAAACACACACTTTCGCAGCATTTATGCAGTTTACTCTGTGCTTTATGTGATATTTTAGCAAACTTTTGCGCTTCTGAAAATGAAATCGGATTTCGATTTGCATTCGCAGTAAAAGTTTTAATCACAAAGCTGCTACCTGCTTCTAATAACCGTTACACATGGAAATACATACAATATAACTGAGAGTGTACTTTTCACTAGAAAGCAGTATTCGGATTTATGCTCGGTGCGCTATTGGACTATTTGAAATTTATTAATTAATTTAATGGATTTTAACAAGAGAGTCATCCTTTATGTTACAGAGCTCAAGTAAAGCTTTGGTTTAGAATTTGCATTCGATAGAAGAGCCTATAGGAACGTGATGTGAATTTAACTGAAATAAGTGATCAGTTGTTGGTGACGACACACGCCCGCAGGATGGGGCTGACAGATCGAGAAGACTGCGGGAAATGTCTAGAGTATGGCACCAGCAAAACAATGGAGCATCCCTTACGCACTTTTCCCGCATTGGCATGACTACGTTGTAAGCATCTGAGGTTAGGATACACTAGAAGAGGTATCGATAGTGAAGTCACAGAGTCTGTTAAAACTCGCATGAGGCGCAGGCATTCTAAAAGATGACTACTTTTTTTGGATTTTTCATTTGGTATCGCAAAAGACCAAAACTTAAATATAAGTGTGAAAGGTTTAATCTTTAATTTCTCTCCCCTGAGCGCACATAACAATCATAATTTGTGGTTTATTAAACAAGTAACCTTTTCACATTATTACTAAGCTCGCATCTAAAACATTTTTGGAATACTCGTACATATATCTATCTGCATACTCTACACAAATTTATTACACTCATTAACGCACACGACTGCGTGCCAGACGAGCGCACACGTAGTGGCAATAACTTTAAATTACGCATACATGCGTAAGCTGGGTATGCCGATAAAACACCTTTGTCAAGTGCTAGGCCAAGTTCCGCTTTTCACTTGTGGCGCGTTCGAACAAATTTATGCCACCTTCGAGTGGTTGATGGATTCATTAAGAAATTTTTGAAACCAGACGAGCTAAAGCATGGGAAAGAACTTACTTACTGGTATCAAAAAACTTGTATTGATGATGAGAAGATTGATTAAGTTTACTCCCATACATACATATTGCTTAACAATCACATACTTTTGTTTTGTTTTGACTTATAAATTCCTCGCGTATTTTAAACAAAGAAATAGATACTCGCGAAATATCCGATTTAACAAAAAGACTTTGCGTAGAAATTAAATCATAAATAGACCATGCAAGGTTCTTGAAACTCTTTCAAAAGCAACTCAACAGAAGCAATGCTCTCCTACAGGGTTTTCATGTGTATGCTCTCAGCGCGTTATATCTCGAAGTTTGTGTGAAAACTATTATACTTAGTTTATTTGATCTACAAAGTGTTAATAAAACTAATGCCCCAGTCACGTCGTAGCGTTGTATGCGCTCATTTATACATAGTTGTGCTGGTGCACCATGGCGTATGAGTAATGTCAGGTACACAATTAAAGTGAATTCCTTTGCCTTTCCATTTGGTCTAATAGTGTAGATAATAATAAAGACACCAACCGCATTACTTTCATTTTCACTTTCATGCCAACACACATGACATGTCTGAATAGACATACCAAAATGTACAAAGACATTACCGCACACATACACACACATACAGAGCTATGCTAATGTAGTTATGTAGATGTGCGCATATGTGAGTATGTGTCAGGTATTTGGACATCATTTCATAGGACACTATTTTGTTCATGGACCCAAGTTTGCTTATGCATCTACATATTGACTGCAAAGTATGTGCCAGTCATGTGCACTAAAGGAGAGTAAAGAGC
This sequence comes from Bactrocera zonata, assembly GCA_037783105.1. Lineage (NCBI taxonomy): Eukaryota > Metazoa > Arthropoda > Insecta > Diptera > Tephritidae > Bactrocera > Bactrocera zonata. The sequence continues at coordinate 31,382 of JBAWJQ010003829.1, read as the reverse complement.
AAAAGGACAACCGCAAAAAGCTATAAACATTTCATGACCACACACAGACTGCTGAATGGTAGTTATGCTATCATGCTATGCTATGTTGCTTCATTGCTTAACTTATATGTGTTAGATAGTTGTGTGTGTGTTCATACTCATATATGTCTACTTATGTGTTCGGCTACGGAGCTGCTGTGTTTATTGCTTAGTGTTGTTGCTAAATGCAATTTCTCCACTTACACTTATGTATGCCGTACAAACAAATGCCAATGAAGCGGTAAAATAACTTTGATTGTGTTTGAGTGCGGCTTATTTTCTTCTCTACTTATTCGCTTTCAAACGTGTTGGCATGGATTTGTGTACATAATATATACTACATATACTTTATATATGCACGTATGTATATATACTTTCGTAATTTTTGGTTGTTATAAAGTCGGTATGGCACTCGAAGCTCTTAATTTCAGTCGATATGTAGATATGTGTGTCATTATATGCTGTCATACAAATAATAAGGGAAAAATATTTATTTTATTGTCTTAGAAACGTCGCTAATTTGGCGCACAGCTCAGGGTTCAATAAAAAAAAAAGCAAATTAATAAATAAATTTCTAAATACTAACTTAAGTGAATTCCAAAAAAAAATAAATTTTTTTGCAAAAATATCGAATCTAATTTTGAGTTTTAAAATGCGCTAAAAATGTTAAAATTATCCAGAAAACACTTTCGAAGATATGGCAGTTTTGTAAGATTGTGAAATTCTTTAATTTAATGTAATCTCACAAAGCTTTAAATACGGAAAAGAAGAGAAGAAACTACAACACTGATCGACTTGAAACTTCCTTACGCCATTCTAGGCTTTATTTCTCAGGTAATAATCAAAGATTTAATTTTTTTTAACAATTTTGAAATTTAAAGCCACTTTCAAGTACAACTATTTTCACAAAAAAATAATTGTCAAAAATTTAAATTTTGACGAGTTCTTTCATCACTATCTGTACACATCGATAGTAAAACTATTTTTATTTTTTTTTTTTTTAATACAAAAAAAAAAACAATTTTTTTGTCAAAACTCAAAATTTTGACGAATACTTTCATCACTACTTTAATACGTCGATAGCAAAAATAATTTTTTTTTATCATAAAAGCAAAATATAGTTAAGTAGAAAAGTATTAATCATCGCCAGACAACTTTTTTTTCATATGAAATCAAAGGAATTAAAAATATTTCAAACTAAATCGTCGATTTTTAAATTACATAAAATTTTCTAAAAGCACGTTATATTAATTTATTTATTAAATAAATTGGCTCTTCAAAAAAATTCACATAGAAATAACCCCTTACTCGTACTAACTTCGTACGACATGGCGTATGAGCAATTTTTCATATATCATATATTATTTTATAATTCTTATTAACCATTTCTACTCTCTCAATAAAAATGTATATGACGAAGGAAAAACGTATTTTCGTGCCACATGCGCCTATGTTGTTTCTTCTTACGAAACTTTGAAGCCATGTGGAATAGCTGCAACATCAAACTGAGAGCAAGTTTTTTAATCTAAACCTACTTAAAACCTAATTTATGCTATATTTATATAATATATGTGACCTGGTCTACGAAAAGGGAGCTAACATGCGAAAACTAGTTTCCTATCACGTGAAAAAGCATCTCATCTTCCATCCGAATCAACTAAAAAGTGAAAATTGATTTTTTAACACCTAAGCCCCCTTTCCGTAGACCAGGTCACACATATAAAATTGTATTGTAATTTGTAATTTTTAAATTATTTATATTTAAAATTTATATTCATAAAATATTACTGCTTAGTGGCGTGGTATAAACTCATAGCACGACATGGCGTATGAGTAACAATGCATTTGTCTAGTATAATATTTTGAATGGCAGCTGGCGTTGTAAAGTACGCAAATTTATCATCATTATTCTTCGCTCTAACTGCGCTACTTATTTATAGTGTAATCCTTAGATATTTTTAGTCTTTTAGTCTTATTTATTCCCACTTTCTTGGCAAAAACTTGCCGCATTTTAAATCCTCTCCAACAATAATATAATGCAAAGCCCAACAGCCTGTTAAAGTTTCTTCATAGCCAGTTTGAAATTCACTTTACAGCCGTACCTACTTTCAATTTGAAAACTTTGCCGCTACTTACTGCTAATTTACCAACTGATGCACTTTTAATAGATACTTTTGTTGTGCTGGCAAACTTTGCATTTGGCGTTAGAATGGCGTAGAAAAATAGCAAAGCGCGATTATGCAAACTTGAAAAAATCTAACTGCGAAGTCTGTTAGTAGAGCGTATTACTCCACTTTGCTAAAAGTACAAGTTTTGTCCAAGACATACTCACATATATGTATATACATATATATATATTTTTTTATAGATATATCTGGCATAGCACATATATACCGAGAGAGAGAGAGAGAGAGAGCAAAATTATAAAGGAATTATAAAAATTTGCTTTCAATTCTTTGCAAGCGAACCATCTGTCTGTCTTAGTATAAAAATAAATCTCAGGAAATTCCACAAAGCATGAAAGAACAATGAAATAGGCAACAAATTGCTAAGACCGTTATGATATTAGTGCCACATATTTACAGAGTCGCTTATTCCTCATCGAAATGCTGCCGACAAACTTGCCACATTCATGCTGATACTCATTTTATGCAAATACGCTAAGAACTTTCGTATACTTTCACACGTTTGCTGCGCTTTTCGCTCTTACTTTTCATATTTTCCTTTTATCTTCATTGTTTTCATTCGCCAAAGGCCGCAGTAATGATGTGTACGACCCTCATCATTTGCTCATCACTTACCTTGATTACATAGTCCGGCGGCACATGCAATCTGCCACAAACTTTTCCACACAAACCGCGCAACAATATAGCAATTTAAAACGTAAATTTAGTCACTCAACTTAAGTGATTGTGCTCAGCAAGCTATGAATGCAGGTTGGCTCATTTGTACGGCTGCCTCAAGGCTGATTTGTTGGTAGATTACGGCAATATTTACACACACGCCAATAAATTATATCGACGCGTAAAGTGAGCGAGAAGAAGTCTAGTTTCCAAGCGCATTTTTAATTGTATGCCGTTGACGTACTGAAGGGTGTTTGCCACTTTTAAAGATCGGAGAGCTTTTATAATTTTTGAGATATAAATCTGAAATTTTGCATTACTTTTCTCCATAAGAAGCTGCTCATCATTTCAAAACGCTTATATCGGACTACTTTAATATATAGCTGCCATACAAACTGACCGATCAGAATCAATTTTTTAATGAAATCCTTTCTTATTTGTTGAGATATTTTCTCAAAAAATGGCTCTCATTATATATTGAAGCAGCGCTATAATCTTCAAATATATCGCTCAAATCGTACTACTATAACAGATAGTTGCCGTACAAACTCGTTGATAAAAATTAAGTTCTCGTATGGAAAAGTTTTTTATTTCTCAAGCTATCATGACGAAATTTTGCACACATTATTCCTCAAAATACTGCTACAATTTGCGAAGAAATTCTTCAGAATGGATCACCATAGCATATAGCTGCCATACACACTGAACAATCAAAATCAAGCTTTTATGTGGAGAACTCTTTTATTTGACAAGGTATACTCACGAAATTTCGCATAGATAATTATCGAAGATACCGCTTGAATATGCAAAGAAGTTGTTCAGGTCAGATCGCCATACGAAACTTATTTCTGATGATATATACATTGGTGCAGCCGCTTTTCCTTGTTTATTTTTGCTTTTTATTAAATTTTGAACCGCTTTTTATTAATAAACTCTTGCTAAAGTTGAACGGACTGTTATATGCTAGACTAATATAGCGATATAAAAAAATAAACATTAAATATTTCTGGTACTTTACCCATGCACATGAGAGTGTTCTCATTGTCACGTTGAAAATATCAAAATACCAAAATTTAAAAATTATATTTATTTACAACAAATTCATAAAGTTTTTTCGAAAATTGCCAAGCGTTGAATTTTTAAAAAAATATTTATATTATATATCAGACATATAAATCATGCCTGTTGCCTTCCTCTAGTCAGATTTTTTACCAAACTTAATATACCAGCGCCGCAAAATAGGCTACGTTGTTGGCATTCATTAGTGTTTTTCAAGCATGCATGTGGTGATGCTCTCAGGTACATGCTATTATTCCATACTTGCACATATATACTTGTATGTACTCAACTACATACCACATTTTTGCAACAAGTTCCAGCAGGTTGTACTAAATGCGCCTTTATTAAAGGTAAACCGACGAGCTTTTACGGCTAATACTTTTAAAATTTAAATGGCTGCCGTTCGCCTTGGAATTCTTCGACCACAACTCGCAACGTTACACACACATTCAAGTAAACAAAGCGCATCGTCGCTGCATGCCCATAAATCGTGCTAAGAGCAGCTACAACACAACGCTTCTCTCTCTCTCGCTTCGTGCTGCCACAGAAACGTATCTGCGTTGTTGCTGGCTTTTCTTCGCTTTATTGATGCCTACGAATGCTTTCAAGTCTTTTGAACTTTTGTTGGTTTTCTTTAAAGCTTAATGCTTCCTTTTTGTTTTTACTTTTCCGCTTTTCATTTCGAGCCATTTGTTTTTCGGGCTTTTGTATTTGTGTGCCGCTATGCAGCACAAAAGCTTATCATTGTTAAGATGGCGCTGCCTTGCCATGCTTAAAATTTTGCACCAAGGTATTTGCGGCTTACTTTTATTCCTTTGTAACTTTGCATAATAATTTTTGTCTGTACTTTATCGCAGTTCGCACATTTTTGCCGTTCATTGGTAGACAGCGCAAGGCGCTGTATGGCGAGCGAGCAATTGAGATTTGGTAGTTGATGGAAACGTATGAAAAATTTCACATGAAGCCGATATACACACACAGGTGCATGCTTCTTACAAACGCTTACGTTTTGGGCGAAACACTGCACGCTGATGGCATAGTTGTATGTAGCTGCTGTGCTTAAGCACGTCTTGTGAGGCTTTTTACTTGTCTGCACTTGCGGTCGTTTTTCATTGTTTTATCGTAAAATTTCAAGGACTTGTTAGTGGCACATGAAGATCTACTTCACACTGAGTGATTGCTTTATGCGAAAAGACTCATCTATAAGTGTGTGTATATATGTGTATGTGTATGTAAGTGTCAGTCGGAAGAACTGTGCAGACTGAAGTGCTAAATTTTACACATTTAAAGATTTCTGTCGAAGGTTTTTTCTTTAATAAATATTATTTTTTGGTGGCATGAAGCATCAACTATTCACAAAAATTATTACTCAAATTAAGTGTTGTTAATTCAACAGAGAGGAAGGCGAAATAAATAAATAAATTCTGAAAATATTGATTTAAATAATTTTGAAAGTTTATATTGCTTAGAAAAATGTATGGATTATTTCCGAAATAATACAGGCATTTGGAAATTTGGCATTGAAAATTTCTTTTCAAAAACATTGAGCCTGCCAACGTTGAACAGACACAAAGTTAAACTTACATTTTTACCCCCTAAACAGGGTATGTTAAGTTTGCTACGGCGTTTTTGTGTTTCCAGCAGGAAAAGTCAGAGATCCTTATATGGACAACTTTTTTATTTGACGAGATATCTTCTTGAGATTTGGTATAGATTATTTTCAAAAGTAAGGCTACAAACTTTGGATTTGGAATTTTGCTCAGGTTGAACCACTATAGCATATAGCTGTCATACAAAGTGAACGATCAAAATGAAACCCTTATATGGACAACTTTTTTATTTGACTAGGTACCTTCATGAGATTTGGTATAGATTATTTTCAAAAGTAAGGCTATAAACCTTGGCAATTTTGATCAGGTTGAACCACTATAGCATATAGCTGCCATACAAAGTGAACGATCAAAATGAAGTCCTTATATGGACAACTTTTTTATTTGACTGGGTACCTTCATGAGATTTGTCACATATCATTTTCAAAACCAAAGCTACAATCTGCGAAGAAAGTTTTTAAATCAGATTACTATAGCATATATTTGCCATACAAACTGAATGACCAGAATCATTTACTTGTATGGAAAACTTTTTTATTTGACGAGATATCATCTTGAGTTTATGCACAGATGATTTTTCAAAGCAGGACTACAAAATACGAAAAAATTTTTTAGATCGGATCACTATGGCATATAGTTGTCATACAATGTGAAGGATCGTAATGAAGTGCTCGTGTAGAAAACTGTTTAATTTGACGAGATATCTGTACAAAATTTATCTTGATGTATTGTTTAAGGCAATAATGCAATATTCGAAAAAAATATTCATACCAGACATACTATAAACTATAGCTGTCTTGCTAAGTGAACGATCAAAATCAGATTTCTGCATGGAACTCATTTACTTATAAAAGTTATTCCATTTTCGCAGCTGCCAACAATCTTTTTTCATGTTTAAAAGTCAATGGATGAAAAGTGGTATTTATAACATTTGGATTTAGTGCAACAAAATTTTCGAAACTGCAAAATCGAGTGCTTTCCTATGTAACTGATACATTAAGTGCGCTTAAACAGCTGATTTTGGTTGAAAAAAAAATATTCGCGATATAATCTATTTTGAATAAAAAAAAAAATATGCCAGCGATTTTCAAACATTCCTACACACCGAAGCAATTCAGTCAGAAAACTTTTTCACACTCGCCCGTTTCACAAAAAGCGCTCTCCCTGCCACACTCTACTACGTTTTCTTTTGCTCGCCAGTCAAAGCAATTGCTGTTCTTCATGTTATTTGCACACCCCTTAGACGACGTATGTAAACACTGATTATCAGCCGTCGATAACTTCATAATTAAAAACTTTTCATTCCGCTTTGTCGCATCTTCATCGCAGTTCGCCTGCCATTAGTGGCGGCGTGAGAGGCAGCGAGGCGTGTCAATGGCGCTGTATATTTGCTCGACGCCGTCAATTCAAACATCAACCTATACACACACAAATAGACCTAAACACACACGCACAAAACCCACAAAAAACCCACACAACACAAACACAATCCCACTCTCGGCGCTTTCAAAGTCAGCGACGAGCATTAACCTTAGCAGCAGTGAGAATGAGGCCAACAGCGTGTGCTGAAAAGCAGGGCAGCAGACGTAGCCAACAACAATAACAGCAACAACAACAACATTTTTCTTTATGGCAGGTGCCCAAAATCTAACAGCATCAGTCATTGCAGACGGTCTTTATGGTTGTGTGTGCGACAACTGGCACATTGACGAACTAAGCAGACATATCGTTGTGCTGTCGTTATGTCGTCGTGTTTCGCAGTTAGTCAATTTTTTTTTCTTGTTTGTTGGAACTGTGGTTCGAAATTCAAAATGATTTTGGTGTTTTACTTTCATCTTCGTTCGTTGTATGGAAATTGTATTGAGTTAACTGTTAAAGCGCGGCGCTTTTAGGTGTGTGTGTGTGTGGCAGTTTTACATAAATTTGTACGCGCCTACAAGCAGCGCGTGTATATATGTATAAGTGTATGTATGTATTTATATTGGAAATTGCCTGCTAAATATGACAGCGTCTATTGAATATTTACCGAAAATTACGGCAAAAGTTAATTTGCTTAATGTAATGATTTGGAAAATTAATTTAATTATTCAGAGCCCACTGCGGCGCTTGGTGACTTGCCAATGCGCGCTCTATACGATAGTATTAACAAAGTAAGGGGCTGCGGCTTTGTCGACTTTTGAAATGAAACTGGCGCTTTTTGATTTTATAGCACCGTTACTTACACATAGTATTGAAAAAATAATATAAAATAAATAATTTAATTAAAGTGAGACAAACAAACGGAATTAATAGTTATTGAATAACATTGTAAATTAATTTTTTATTTACTCCGTTGCTTATGTGATACTAAAAAACTGTAAATAGCGGAAATTTTTTCACAACTTTTTTTTTATTAAAAAAAATTAGCATATGTGACCTGGTCTACGGAAAGGGGGCTTAGGTGTCAAAAAATCAATTTTTTTTTCGTAGACCAGGTCACATATTATTGATTGATTGTTGACCATTAGCATATAGTGATGGAAAGTTTAGTTTTTTCCTCTGTGGAGCTTTTAATACCGGAGCCATAGTCTCCTTCACCTATACAAAAGTTTCGATACAATAACTTGACTTTCGTTGATCATTATGTATGGCAACTATATGCTATAGTGCTCTGATCTCAATTTATTTGGAGATTGTAGCTTTGTGCATATAGAATGTTCTTCACTACAACTCATAAAGATATCTTGTCAATTCAAAGAGATTTTCATACAAAGACTTCATTTTAATCGTTCAGTTTATATGGCAGCAATACGCTATAGAGATCCGATCTAAAAAAATTTGCTTGTAGATTATAGCTTTGCTTTTGGAAATATTCTGCGCCAAATATCATAAAGATAGCTTATCAAATAAAAAGGTTTTCCATACAAGTGTTCGATTTTTATCCTTCAGTTTGTATGACAGCTATATGCTATAGTGGTCCGATATCAACGGTTTCAAAAAATGAACAGCTTCTTAAGGAGAAAAGTACGTGTGCAAAATTTCAAACCGATATCTCAAAAACAGAGTGACTGAGGTCGTAACGCTGACCATTTATTAATATATTGGGTAGTCGAAAAAGACTCGTATTTCTAATCAAACTTCAACTTATTTTTTTTTTATATTTATAACAAACTTTAATGAACTAAATATGTATCATTTTGGTCGATAACCTTTTGTAATTTTTCCCCTAGAGACCTTATTCCATCAGTGTAAAAAATTTCTGGTTTCTCGGTAAAAACTGGCACAAGTAATTTTCACAGGCTTCTCTTGAAGCCAACTTTACTCCATTAAGGGAGTTCTGCTGTGACCGTAACAAATGGTAGTCCGATGGTGCAAACTCGGGGCTATTTGGTGGATGCATCAAAACTTCCCAGTCAAGCTCACCCAGTTTTTGCCGAGTCATCAAAAATGTGTGTGATGTAGCGTTGTCCTAATGGAAGACGAAGCCTTTTCTCATCATCATTCATCAGTTTTGGTCGTGTTTTTCGATTTCTTGCTTCAATCTCTTTAATTGTTGACAGTAAAATGTAGAATCAATCATTTGACCAGACTGGAGCAGCTCATTATGTATGATTCCTTTTCAATCCCACCAAAAAATAAACTTTCGAGGCGTCAATCCTGGCTTTGCGACCATTTGTTGAGCTTCACCGCGCTTTCCTTTCCTCTTCAGAGTATAAAATTAACCTGGCTAAAAGTACAGTGCCGGCGAATTTTCACAAATGTGAATGAAAACGTGTTGCAGTGACCGAAAAAACTACATTTTCTCTTTATAAAATTAATTTACAATTCAACGATATATTTGTTCATTGCGCTTTTAATAAACTACAAAAAAAAATACTCATAAACTTTATAGCACATAATTAATCAAGCGCATCAATGGCTATTAATTTTTAGTATAGTTAGGAGTACAAATAATTCAATTACTCCCCGATTTAATACAAACCATTCAGCTAAAACTCTGAAAATAATTTTATTAATACATATTTGCACACACATACGCGCTCCCACACACATTGCCTGCTTTGATCTGCGCGCATAAATTTCAATTAAAGAGAACTCAACTCTGCACACACACACGCGCACAATGTCAACAACGCAACATGCTAGCATACACAAACACATACTTATGTGTACTTGCAACTGTTGCTTTAATCGAGGAGCACTTTATACATATTCAATCACCAATATATGTATATTGGATTTAATTTTAATTCGATTTCGAAGGCTTTTAGCTTTGCAAATTGAGTGCATCAGCTAGTAAAGTAGCCGCTAAATTGTTGCAGGCGAGCGCTAGCAGCGCTGTTGTCGCGTAGAAGAACCGCTCACCAACTGAAATACGTGCGGCAGGCAATCTAATGCAGGTGTAAGCGATTAGAAGGCAATGAGAAGAAAATTGGTTATCAAAAGTGTTACTAGACCGCTCCACAATTATTACTACACAATAACAATTTCAGTGACTGATTGAGTCAATGCGCAGGCGATGAGCCACGTACCTGTATAAGTCACGTTAAGCTTAAGAAAACTTTAAATTCACTTTTCTTTGACTTCACCAAATTTGCTGCCATAATTTTTTCTTTGTATTCCTTAACCTTTATTGGCAAGGTTTTCATACACATAATACCCGTTAACTCCAGCACAAATACTCACATTTGTTGTTAGTGCAGACGCTGCTCTCAATTTTTCTCTTTATTTTTCGTACAAACCTCAAACTTTTGTATGAAAGTTTCTTTGGAAATTCTTCGGAACCCAGCACAAAGTCACTGGAAGCATGAATATTTCAAAAATATTTCCTTTCTTGTCCTTTCACTTCGGCTCGCTCACATTTTGTTGGCAAAACGTAGTTAATTACGGCATTCTTCGTGAAATTGTTCCACATGTCAGAGCGTCAAATTGTCAAGCAACTTAATTGATATATGTGGAGCGTAGAAAATCATTATGTGCGCGGACAATTTGGAATTTAGAGTCTTGCGTTGTTTCGAAAAAAAACAAATTTCAGGCAGCTTAAATTTATATTTCGGGCATTTAAACTGTGGTTTAATCTAATTTCAGTCAGAATTTTTTTATAAAAATTTTTGTTTGAAAAAAAATTCTAACTAATTGATTCGACCAATATATTCTTTATAAAAAAAAATCTATATAAATTATAACCATATTACCTCCAAATTTACGAAACCTACTTTAAATTAATGAACGCACAACAATAACAATAAACATTTAATAAGTTCTATTTTTACCTACAAAATAATACTGAAACGGCTGAAAAATATATATTTATTTAAATCTCGCATTTCCAAATATTTATTTATATTTGGCATTCACAAATATTTATAAAAAATTTGCATTCCCAAAATAACTCCAACACAGAATCGCATACTTGCTTTGCACCGTCACAATTCTAATGGACAAAAATATGCCGCAATTAGTGGAATTTAGAAATTTTTATGCACTTGCCATTGCGTAATCAAATGCAGTTATTTTCCGCTATTCGCGTTTGGCATATCTATGCGCAGTAAACGCACACACTCACCGAAACGAAGTACTCATTTTAACGTATGCAAATAATCCAGTGCAAATGGAGGATAATTACAAATCGAGTAGCATATCCTGAGCGAAATTGCCATGCATTGCTGGTAATATATATATGTCAGAGTATTTGGTTTAAATTTAGCCAAAGCCGATCATTACTATATAATTAAACTGTAATTAAAATGCGTCAATATTAGATAGTCGAAAAAGTCTTTTCGTATTTCTAATCAAACTTCAACTTATTTTTTTTTTATTTTTATACTAATAAATAAATAAATAAATATGTACCATTTTGGTTGACCATTTTTTGTCATTTTTCTGCTAGAGATATTATTCCATCATGCATCAGTGTAATTCGAAATTTCGAAATTTACAGAACGGAAGCGAATGAGCCATTGTTGTGCTACACGAATCGTGTGATACAGCATCGTCTCCGTAAACTTCACACATTTCATTGATGGCTTGCGTGGCATTCTCCCATTTTTTTACAAAAATTTCAAAATAATGCAAATTTCTTCATTAATTTCACTAAATTTTGAACAGCTGTAATTTTTTTTTCAACTTCCCCGAATTTATTTTTTTTATGCAATAAACCTTAAAATAATCAAAATTTAAGATATAGTATAAATAAGCACATACATACATCTACTGTGCCCAAAAAATAAGGCGACATTGTATTTATTTTGAAAATTCTTAATTTATTCTTCCAAATCAATTTCATCCCCTTCAAAGTAATCCCCTCCCGATGCAATGTACTTATGCCAACGGATTTTCCAATCTTCGAAACACTGGTTGTAATCACTTTCCGGCATGGCCTTCAGTTTCGTCTTCGCTGCGGCTTGAATCTCCTCTATCGTAAACGGTGTCCCCGGAGCGGTCTTTTGAGCTTGGTGAACAGCCAGAAGTCGCACGGCGCTAGATCAGGTGAATATGGTGGTTGCGAAACGATATGGGTTGAGTTTTTGGCGAAATGATCACGAATTACGAGGGCAGTATGGGATGGTGCATTATCGTGGTGTAAAAATCAGGAATTGTCTTTCCACAATTCCGGCCTTTTTAGGCGAATAGCGTTACGCAAACGACGCATAACATTCAAATAATATTCCTTGTTGACTGTTTGACCCGTTGGAAGGAATTCTTAAGGCACAACACCACGATAATCGAAGAAAACAGTCAACATAACCTTGATTTTTGAGCGACTTTGGCGCGATTTTTTTGGTCTCGGCTCTCTTTTGGCACGATATTCGCTCGATTGATCGGTTGTTTCGGGGTCGTAAGCATAGATTCAAGTCTCATCGCCAGTTATAATGCATTTCATGACACCCTGGTAGTGGGAAGCCCAAAACATCCTTCAAAATGGTATTGGCTGAGCCTGTCGGTATGCCAACTTCATCAGCAAGGTCTCTAATTGTTAATCAACGGTTTTTCAACACCAAATCTTTGATTTGTTGAACGTGAGCTTCGTCGGTTGAGGTTGATGGTCGCCCTGGACGCTCTTCGTTTTCGACACGTTCACGGCTGGCTTGGAACTCACTTCACCACTTGTAAACATTTTTGTTAGACATAACCTCATCACCAAAGGCTCTCTGCACCATCCTCAACGTACCCGCAGCAGAAAATTGATTCCGTAAACAAAATTTAATGCAAATTCTTTGCTCAACAAATTTCGACATCGCAAAAAACGAAAAACTCACTTTTAGCAGCTCCCAAAACGACACGTATCTCAAACACTAATGAATATTTTGACATGAAATTTGACATAAATGTGACTGACACTACTACCAACCTAAAAAAAAAATAATTCTCCAAATCCTTCGACGTGTGCAGTTTAAATTCAAATGTCCTTATTTTTTGGACACAGGAGTATGTATTAACTAAAGACGAAGAAAGCAAACTTCAAACCTGTTATTTTTTTCATGCAGAAAATAATTTTTTGTGATATTTTACAAAAAATTTCACTTTCTTTAAATTTTGTAATATAACAAATTTATTGCACCATTAGCACTGTTTTTTTACACTAACAATAAAGCTCACAGCACTACATTAACTCACATTCTTTAGAAAAATACAAACACACAAATAGACTATATTTTTTTTACCCAACACGTACCGCATATGATGAATGATGACGTCAGCATAACTTATTCAAACAATTTCCACCACCACTACGACACTTATGAAGCCTTACCACTTGCCAGTTATAAGAAATTCATAAATTTAATTGCGTATTTATACTTTTTTTTTGCAGAAACAAAAACCTGTTCACCCGATGAGTATTCATGTAAATCCGGCGAGGGTGAATGCATTCCATTAGCATGGATGTGTGATCAGAGCAAAGATTGCTCCGATGGTTCCGATGAGGCTTCATGCAGTAAGCGAAATTTCAAAAACAATCATCTGTCAAAATTTTTCGTAAACCTCTAGCGTATCTCAAGTGTACACTTTGTGTAGCTTTGGCTCTTTATTTATGAGAGCATTCACTCTTTATGTCGTTTATCGTGGTTTGGCTGTTTTTCTCTGTATATTTTCAAATACTTTGTTGACTCTTTAACGGTGTTGGTTTTCCATTTTATTCGCTTTACTTTCTGTTGTTTGTATGATTCTTCTGCGTAATATTTTCCTCGTTTACCTTAGATGTAATTTATTTAATTTAATTTGAATTATTTTCTTCTTTTCAATGTAAGTAATTTTGAATAATGTTATGTAACTAATTATATCGTTAAGTAGATTTTGGCACACTTGCTCACCCTTTCCAACACAAGATATCATTAAAAATCTAAATACTATTTTTTGTAGCAGCACTTTTTATATGTATCTACAGTTTTTGATTTAAGAAAAGCAATGGAAAAAGTTGAAGCAATGGAAATGGTCTCATTTCCATCTTGTCTAATAACTATAAGAACTAACAAGTAAGGAAGAGCTAAGTTTGGATTTAATCATACATTTTATATTCTAGTAACTTGCAACAATAAACATTGGGTACTTATGTACTGGACAAAATTTGATATCATCGCGAAGGGACGCCAAAAGAAGCATTGTTACGATATTAACCATATTTGACATATGACCAGGAGAAGATGTAGAAAAATATTTTTTTCGAATTTTAAACTCACAGATTGATCTATATTTTCGTTAAAAAATCGCAATAGGCACTGGTTTGGGTCCATGTATTCGGCATCTGGAAGCTTGCATTATTTTTGGTCGGTTTTTTATTAGTAGGGGAAAACCTGGAAAGCCCGAGCCTGGAAAGACTCTCTTGTCGAACCACCAGATAAGATACACCCATTTCCGCTTAATATTTGGGTCAGGTGGAAATCCATGTTGTATGGATATCGATGCATGGATATCAGGTATAAGTTTGTGGGTCCACCGTCCATTGATTGAGGTTTGCCAACGCTGCTGCCATATAATTATGCTCTTATTTCTGTCCTCTCTTTTTTTGATTTCTTTAATTGGCGCTGATAGCTCATATAATCTTACGAATTCTTCTCCCTAAATGTCTATAGACGGCATACTAGCTAATACTTCAACTGCTTCGCTGGATATAGTTTGGAAAGCACTTGTTACTCCTGCCGTTGCTTGACGTTTTTTGGTTGTTGTATTCTTAGGACCCCATCGTTTACGCACTTTCAAAAAACATGACCTAATACTGAACCTTGTGGTACTACACTTGAAATAGAGAGCACTTGATGCCTTCATTGGTGTCGTATATCACCAATATTTATGAGGTACTGAGCCAAAAATTTTGAAAAAATGGGCGTGGCTCTCCGCCCCAGTGAAAATGGATGAAATCGGAAGATAACCCCGCTCACTCCCCATATAATGGTACTGTTAAAAACTATTAAAACCGCAATAAATCAATAGCCAAATACGTCAATGGCGTTATATTTTATCTCCGGGATGGTATGAAAAATTTTTATGAGAGCCGGTGTGAAAATCGGACAATGGGCATGGCACCGCCCACTTTTTGGCAAAATCACATATCTGGGCACCCGACCGATCGATTTCGCCTAAATTTAGTACGTGGCATTCTTCTCATATTCCTACTTCACATTGTGAAAATGGGCGAAATCGGACCGCAACCAAAAAATAATTAACAAAACGAGATAAGATTTTGCACGAAAAGTTTTCAAGTCAATGCCACCTTATGAACAAAAATTATATGTGGACCACAGTAGCTATAGTTGACTTTTGAGTGAAAATATCGGTCAATATGTGAGATATACAATTGAAATTTAGTGGGAATCCTTTAAGGGGGTATTCTAGTCTAGAAGCATGAATTTCAGGTAATTTTTAAAGTGTCGTAAAAAAAAGGCAATTTATATTTTTGTTATCCATTTTTTACTAGTTATTTATTAATTTTTGAAGAATACAGAAAAAAATTAAAAAATAAAAAAAATAAAAAATTTCAAAAATTATGAGCTGACGAAGTGGGGGGGTCTCTAAAAATTCCCCCGTGACCATGCCCAGGATTTCAATCCTCCTAGTCATCTGAAACCAAAAAAAAAAAGATTATTAATCTAGAATAATGTCGCAATAGTCGGAACTGCGGAAAAGTGGGAAACATTTTTTTTTTCACAAAATGGCGACTGCCTGAAAAAAATTTTTTTTTATCACTTTTTCTGACTATTTCGAATTTTTTAAAAATAATAAAAATAAAATTTTTTTAATAGGGCTCCAACTATAGACAAGCCTATAAAGAAGACTCTAAAAAAATTTCAAGTAATTCGGTCCAGTAGAACCTGGGCATTTTTCCGAAAAAGTCAGTTTTGAGAAAAACGCGTTTAAAGTTTCGCGTTTCGGCTGAACCAGTTCGGATGCCGGGTCAGAAAAATGCCTATATCTCCGAAAATAATTTGAATTTTGAAAAATTCTCTTGTGTACATATTCTTGAATAGTTAAACTTTGAAAATATAAAAAAAAATTTCGATTTCTTTAAATTTCTAGACTAGAATACCCCCTTTAATGACAGTAGTGATTTTGTGTATCAAAAATGGCTTGAATCAGGTCTTACTTAATATAAAGATTTTCAAATTTCCGGTACCCATATGTCGGCCAACATGTGAGTTATCCCTATGAAAATAAGAGAGCGTTTTTTACTCATAACAATAAATCTTGGTGCCTAAAATATAAAAACTTGGGCGAAAGCTTCTCCTAGCTCCTATATAACTAATATTAGGATTTTCGAAAATCCGGCTAACTTTACTCTATATGATTGGTAGTTTTAAGTAAGGTACCTTAATGAAACCCAGTGCACATTTTTTGGCATGTGGCACGATAATAGCCAATAGATAAAATCAGGTCGATACTACCCCAATTCCCATATACACCATGTAATGATTTTCGTTTTTCTAACATACATTTTGCCAAATATGTCGTTTAGTGGATGAGTTTTATATAGTATGACTGACGTTTTACACCTTAAGGGTAATACCTAGCTTTGATCCCTGCAAGTTGCAAGAGTATAAGATGATCGGTTGAAGCCGAACTTAGCTCGTTTAAGGGGGTATTCTAGTCTAAAAATTAAATTTTGAACAGTTTTTTGCATTTTATTTAAAAAAAAAAAAAATATTTTTACTAACCATTTTTTATGGCGTTTTTATTGATATCTTAAGAATACAGAGAAAAATTTACAAAAAAATATTAAAAATTAAAATAATTAGAGGGGGGCTAGAGACAGGTGTAAAAAAAATGGCCCATCCTGGTGACATTGATCCTGACTCTCCTGGTGGTCTGAAAAAAAAAATCAAAAGAAATTCTTAATCAGTAAAGATGCTGTTATAGTCCCTACCTCAGGGAACATGAAAAAAATTTTATTTTGAAAAATGGCGCCTGCCTGAAAATAAAAATCATGTTTTACGCTTTTTTTTAAATTCCTGAATATTTTTAAAACGTTATACGATATTCGCCCAACCGGTCTAGTTGCCACGTCACTAAAATGGGTATAACTTTGAAAATAATTTGAGTTTTGAAAAATCCTTTAAGGGAAATATTTTTGAATATCAAAACTATCGAATTATGAAAAAAAAATTTCGATTTTTTCAAATTTCTTGAATAGAATACCCCCTTAATTGTTGTTATTTATCTTTCGTTTTCAATGAGTTTCAACCTACTATGAATTTCTTTCATTTCTGACTATTTTCAAAAACTGCTGCACTAGCCTTATCAATTAATTATTTATCTTAGAAAATACAGTATATAAGTATGATGAAAAACGTGCAACAAAATTACCTTTCAATTAACACTATTTAATCCATAATACACCCATTTCTTACAAAGTTGTATAAAATCCGCTTTTAACTACCGAAAGCTACCCCACAATTACTAATTACCAGCTAGTTTCACTACTAATAATTAATAGATACCACTAAGTTTCACGAATCCGCTCATTAATGCGCTTTGTGTCATCCTAATATCCTCATCACGCTACTTGCCCCCACACGCACACCCATACACATATACACTCGCCATTCACTCTTTTTCATGCACTTGCGCTATTTTATCTTAACGCTTGCTTAACCTACACATAGACATTGCATGCATTGGTGTTAGTTAGTAAAATCCTCCTTTGTAACAATAATCACCGCAACAAAATTAATTATACTTTGCTAATAGCACATTTTGCTCTATTCTCCTTTCACTCCGCCTGCTGCTGCGTTGTTGGCATTGCTGCGCCAACTGAAATTCACATTCACCACATTCGCTGGTGTTTGCTGCCGCCTCTGCCGCTGCTGCAGATGAGACCTGCCGCTCCGATGAGTTCACCTGCGGCAATGGACGTTGCATACAGAAACGTTGGGTCTGCGACCAGGACGACGACTGCGGTGATGGCAGCGATGAGCGCGACTGCCCGCCGAAAACATGCAATCCAAATACCGAGTTCACTTGCCGCGATGGCGGTTGTGTCGTCAAACGTTGGGTGTGCGATGGTGAACCGGATTGCGCGGATGGCTCCGATGAGCAGGTAAGTGTACTGACTATAATATCCTTTTCGTTTTACTTTTCTTTCTTGTTTTTGCATTAAAGGGATATACACTGTGAAAAGCATGTAATTGAAGCTGTAGAGGGAAAGTGTGGCGAAATATTTGTATTATGACGCAATTTTTAAGCACAACTTAAGCTAAAACTTAGGTGTACATTCCCAAGTGGAAGAAAGAGGATTTAATTTTTTAAAGCTCCGTTGACATAATGCGTTTTCCCGTGTTGTTCATTATACTGTAGGGCGCCAAATTTTTACTCTTATTATAATATCTCTTAATTTTTTAGTAAAATCTGGTGTCTACGTCTAACCAAAATGTGTTTACTGGATTTTATAGAAGTCGAGAAGAGCTTCTCTTATCTCTCCGTTGTTCAAGCGGCCAGTTCCCGCGGCTGATTCGATTTTATCAACCAATGTCCTAATATTAATTAAGTGCCAGATGATGACTGCTTTGCGCCAAACTTGGTACATGAGCTTGTCTCTGAGCTTTTTCTCGCTTTTGTGGCGTGCCTCTGCTATTGCCTATCGAATTAAGGGATTTGCTCTGTTAAACCGACCTCGCAATATAGTTTTTCAAGAAATTTTTTCATGATAAAAATACGCTCGACTGTTAATTGTCCAGAGGAATCAGTTATTAAAGAGATCTTTTTACCTTGAACAAAGTGTATTAGGTTTATCACAAATGATGGTTAATCCAAAACTTTTTTCTAGGAGGGTAAAAATTATCGATGTAGATATATAGGGTAATATATAGAGTTTTAAATAACAGCGCTACAAATGTTTTTCTTTTTTAAATAAAAAAGTGGTTTGGCGTATCAAGGACATCCTTTACCCCTGTGAAGTTACATTCGATGCCATTATGTATGGAACTTGATTTCTTTTTCATGACCACAAGGGCACGCTTGCAAAAATCCCGACGATGAACCAAATTTTTGAAGGTTTTCAAGCATAGATCAGCCGATACTGCTCCAATCTTACCTTCGATATTCGTACGAAGTTCGTCAATCGTCGCTGGCTTGATGGCATGGACCTGAGACTTGACGTAACCTCACAGGAAATAGTCTAACGGCGTCAAATCGCACCACCAAACCGCCCAATTGACTCTGCCATTTCGGGAGATAATACTTCACCAAACTTGGTTTTCAGTAATCGATTAAGTCATTCGCTGTGTGGCTTGTGACGCCATCCTGTTGGAACCACATATTGTCCAAGTCCATATCATCCAATTCGATCCAAAAATATTCAGTTATCCTAGAGCGGTAGCGATTCCCATTCACAGGAACGTGACGGTCTTGATCATCACGGAAGAAGTACGGCCCGATGACGCTGCCGGCCCATAAATCGCACCAAATCGTTATTTTTTCGGAATGCAATGGTGACTCATGGAGTACGCGTAGCCTGACCAATAACGCATAGTTTGGGTGGGATCGCTGTAGATGATTTTTCGAAGAAAATCTGAATCTTTTTCAAGTTGTTGCTCAGCCCCATTCACGAATATACGACGATTCTGGGAGTCGAGCGGCTTCAGCTCTTGTGTCATTTTGATCTTGTATGGATGTGGGACAAGATCTTTTCGTAAAACTCGCCAAAACGACGTCATAGAAATGCCCAACCCTTGGTAACGACGTGTGAGAGACTGATTTGGGTCAATTGTTGATCTGACAGGACGATTATGACGATCATAAGTTGGATGTGGTGTTCTTAAAGTTAAGACCACTGACTCCGAATTTCGCTAGTAAATTTTAATAATTTCGACCTGTTGTTGGATCATATGTCTTTCGATGATGAAATGGCAAACTTTACTGAAGAGAAATGTTAAAAGTGCGGAAAAAATATGGCGCCATTTTCTGTTCCTATCGGTCAACTTTTATAGCATCCTGTTGAAAAATATGTTATAAAGATTCTCGAACTTTCGGGTGACTTTATACGCATTAATTGGTCAATATGTGAGCGATCTTCATAAAATTGAGAGAGCGCATTTTTCTTATAACCCATGTTTGTGCTTAGAATGAATAAAATTGAGAGAAAACTCACCCTAAACCCTATATAACTAACCAGCCTCGTGTAGATAAAAGTATTTCCGTGGCTTTAATCCTTGCAAGTTGCAAAAGTATGAAATATTCAGTTACACCTGAACTTAGCACTCCTTACTTGTAGATTTTACTTTTGATGACTCGCTAAGAAGTTCTGCTGTCAAGGCGGAGGTGCGTGTTTTCCAAAAAACTTCCGGTCTGACATCGTAAACACTGTGTTTTGAATACTTTCCTCAGATCACTCAGATTTTTGTATGTCGAAGACCACCACTGACCGATCAATAGGAAGAAAAAGAAATTTTTATATTTTTTATTATTTTTTATACCCTTTTATGCTCCAAGAAATACGACTGTGAATGGTATAATTGCTGCTTAAAATTTTTGCCGTTGTAATGCAATTCACCGAAATACCACAAAATGGCATTTTTTATTTTCGAATTCTTGCAATGCAATTAATTTTCACATGTTTTTGCAACCTAACCCCACGAACTAGAATATTTAATACAAACTGAAAAACAAGAGAATTTCGCAAGCGCCTTCAAAAGTCACTAAACGAATGCACAAAGCAAAAACAAAAATAAATTTTATATACAAACATACGCAGTATGTTGTGAAACTTAATTAAGTGTGGATTATACACATATGTATGTGTGTTTGGGTGTGTGTGTGTATGCGGAATGCGAGAGCAGCAATTTGCGCAACAACAACCGCAACATAAAGGCGAGTTCGACAACAAGCAAGGCAAATGTTTGCGCGGCAAGTGAACAAGAAAAATGCATTTCTAACTCCACAGAGTCACTCGCCGGCGCACTCGCGGTGCTGCGAGCATTTGTCACTGGCGCTGCGATCGCTATAATCCTTGCCACTTGCAACACAACATTGACCGGAGCCACTAGCATATAGAGCACACATATATAAGTATATAAGTGTGTTCCCGTTAGTTTATCACATCGCTCTGCCACCATTAGTTACAGTTGCTTGCTGTGTAGCAAGCGCATTGTGGTAACCATGAATTTAATCACAATGAAGAATAACAAAAAAAAATATTAACGTATAAAAAAAAAACAAAAAAAAATGAAATAAAAAGATTAAAACAAAAGATTAAAATCAAAAAAAAATAAAAAATAAAAAGATAAAAACAGAAGAGTAAAAACAAAATGTGAAACTAAAAGAAAAAAAATGAAATCCAAGAAACGTATTCACCATATGGCAGTTGAGCATAAAAAATTCTTAAAACCAGCTACTCCATTCGTGTCGTGTACCGCCAACCCAATTACAACATAAAAGGTGTTCTCAGTTTCGTTCAGTTTGGGTTCCGTACTCCGTTCGATGCGAAATTTGAATGAGCTTGCCACCTGCCACCGGCAACAGTTTTTGCAGCCAGCACACGCTTATTCGCATTGTTCCCGTTGCAACGTTTGTTAGTTGTTTTTTTGGTTGTTATTTTATTTTTTTTTTTTTGGTTTTTATTCATTCCTGCTTTCGCCAGCTCTGTCTCTATCTACTAGCTGGATTTTAGACGCTGACATTCCCCCTTTCGGCGGTTTTTCGCTTTGCACAGCATTTGCATTCTCATTGCGTGTTCGTTAAATTAAATTCTGTGGCAGCAGCATGGAGTGAAAAATACTTTGCTGTTGCAATTTCAATTTACTCACTCACCCACTTCACCTCTCTTGTGGTGCTTTTAGCCATGCTTTTTTCTCTGTTATTTCTAATTACCTTGCTGCTTTTGCACCAAGGATTGCTGGGGGAAGCTTCGTAGAAAGAATTTCTAAAGTTATTATTAATTTCATTGGTTTAATGACAAATACCTGCAAATACTTATGCTAAGTAGTGCAAGGCGATTTATATAAATATATTTTATATCACATTTTTCATTTTTCTGCTAGAAACATTATTCCATCAGTGTTAAACTTTTCTGGTTTCTCGGCGAAAAACGGCGACAAGGAATTTTCACAGGCTTCTCTTGAAGCCAACTTTACTCCATAAGGGAGTTTTGCATTGATCAAAACAAATGGTAGTCCGATGGTGCAAGGTCAGGGCTATGTGGTGGATGCATCAAAACTTCTCAGCCACGCTCTCCCAGTTTTTGCCAGGTCATCAAAGATGCATGTGGTCTAGCGTTGTACTGATGAGAGACGCAGCCTTTTCTGTTGATCAGTTCAGGCCGTGTTTTTTGATTTCTTGCTTCAATCTTATCAGCTATTGAAAGTAATATGTAGAATCAATCTTTAGAGCAGGCTGGAGCAGCTCATATTGGATGATTCCTTTCCAATCCCACCAAACACTCAGCATAATCTTTCGAGGCGTCAATACTGCGAAGTTATTAAACTTCACCACGCTTGGACCATGATCTTTTTCGCACATTATTGTCGTATTTGATCCACTTTTCGCCTCCTGTTACCATTCGCTTCAGAAATGGTTCGATTTCATTTCGTTTCAGCAAAGACTCACAGATGTTAATTCGGTCCATTCAATTTTTCACAGACAACTCATGTGGTACCCAAATATCGAACTTCTTTTTGTAGCCAGCCTTTTTTAAATGATTCAAAATAGTTTGATTATGAATGCTTAGTTCCTTAGTGATACCATGGCTGCTTTTGGGACGGTCCTGGCAAATCTTTTCCATAATTTCAACGACCTTTTCAATGATAGGTCGACCAGAGCAAGGTGCATCTTTCACATCGAAATTTCCAGAACGGCAGCGAATGAACCATTCTTGAGCTACACACTGATACAGCATCGTCTCCGTAAATTTCACGAATTTCATTGTTGGCTTGCGAGGCATTCTTCGCTTTTTTATAAAAAAATTTCAAAATAAAGCGGATTTCTTAATTATTTTCACTCATTTTTGAACAGCTGTAACTTTTTTTCAACTTCCCCGAATATAATAATTTTTTTTTTTTTGTTAAATGGAGCTTAAAATCTCACCTTTCTAAAACTATATGGTATGACACAGTGCGATTGGTAGCACTGGTGATGTACGATTGCAACGACATCTCTTGACAAAATACGAAAACACTTGTTTGTCTACCCAATATATATAGCATTGCGTACTTGGCTTCCGGCATGATTTCACATCATGGTTGGAGTTTTTTTGTTAAAGCCTTTTAGGGTTGCCAATACAACTATTAATATTTCCAGCTAATTAAAAATAAGCAACTGCACTCCTTGCTGGATTTCATAAGATCAATTAATTTATTGATTGAAATAAGTTCAAGAATTGTAGCTACCATACTCGTGTATCAATGTCTCAATTGCTACAAATTTCTGCTTTCGATAATTGCAAAAGTTTGCACGAAACGAAAATTGTATACACATGAGCTCATTAAAAACATCTTAATTGTAACAAAGGCACCATTTATGCACCGTTTTTAAACGATGTGCCTGAAAGCGAAATAATAGAAGGACTGAGTTCCTACGAAGTTTCCGCGGTTTATAAGTTCACTCGCAAAGTTGAAGGTGTTATAAAGCCTACTGGTGTTATCCTAATATCATTCAACAGTTATTCCCTTCCAAACAAAATAAACATAGCATGGAGGATGACCTCTGTGCGACCGTACGTGCCTAATCCAATGCGCTGCAGGTCATGTCAGAAATTGGGTCATACGCAAAAACATTGTAAAGGTTCCCCAACATGCGAAATTTGTAATTTTCCTTCTCCACACGATAATGACTGCATCCGAGTCATGTGTGCGAATTGTTCTGGCGAGCATCGCTCTTCTGACTATACGTGTCCAAAGTATATGCAAACCAAAGAAATTTTAAAAATAAAGACACTAGAAAAGTGCAGTATGCACGAAGCCCTCAAAAAATATAGAGAAAATACTTCCCCCCTTCCCTCACTGCCAGCTTTGCACATGTGCTTCAACCTACAAAAGAGGTATCCTCTGTAATCACCACACCAACAAAAATTTCAGCCACCAACAATTCCACAAAATCTAAAAATACTCATAGAACTGCCAACAATGACTTGCCCAGTACATCAAAACAAAACGCAGAGGTCACCTCTGCACCCAACTCATCAATAAACTCTTTAACAAGTAAAAATCACTCACCAAACGCCAACAATAAGCATATTTCCATCAACAAGCCTGCATCGATCAGTTCAGACTACAACAACGTCTCTCATTCAGCTAAAAATATCAGCGACAACTGTACCCAACAAGACTCTTTCTTAAATCCCAAACTATTCAGTCCAACAACAGCCTCTTTCATTTCTAACTTAAACAACTCCTTAAACTCGCTTAATAAATATACTAACTTTAACAATACTACTACCAACACTACTGTGCAATCTAATCCACCTAATCACGAAAATCTCTTTCCAACAACAAACATTTCCAACGATAATCAATACTCTACTGAATATACTGAACAAATAGAAATTGACTCTCAATAAAATACGCTTAGCTTTTACTCTCTTTTGAACTAGTTCTCAATTGGTGACACTCAGCTTCAACTGACTGCTCATACGAGTTGAAATTCTAGCTCTCCTCTGTTTCCTTTTTCTTTTCTTTTCTACATAGATCTTATGATTCCAATATTGCAATGGAATTTAAACGGCTACACTAATAATTACAATGAGCTTCAACTATTAATACAAGATCATGCTCCAGCTATTATACTCTTAAATGAAACTCACATCTCTTTCAACTTGTCGGCTTTTACTCCTAAGCAGTACATTGGCATGTTTCACAATCTTCCCCACATCAGCACAAGTAAAAGAGGCATTGCGATTCTCATAAGAAGAGATATTCCACACAAAATTAATGCCATTCAATCCAACTTGCTGGCTATGTCGATCGAAATTATCTTAGTTAAAAAAATTACCATTATCTGCACCTATATTGCACCAGACGAACAATTTACCAGTACAGACATCCTGCAATTAATCAACCAAGCTTCTACTCCTTTAATTTTCGCTGGTGATTTTAATGCATGGAGTCCACTATGGGGTTCTCCAATAGCCAACAAGAGGGGCAAATGCATTGAAGACGCTTTACTTTCCTCTAACTTAATATGTTTGAATAACGGATCCGCGACACACTTTTCAACTCACTCCACTTTTTCCCACATAGATCTTACAATGTGCACCGACACACTTGCCACAGATTGCGAATGGAGTATACTCGATCACCTGCATGGAAGCGATCACTTCCCCATTGTACTTAAATTGCACCTAGGTTCAACAACAAAAAACCACAAAATAAATAAGGTATTCAAAACTGATTACGCTGATTGGGAGAAGTTTCAGACTCATTGCGAGATAAATGGCAATAATACCCCAATATCTGACAACCCCAACCAAGAAAGTGCGATTTTAACAAAAATTATTCGTTCAGCAGCGAATGTTAGCATTCCTCATACAAAGCCAACAGCAAGTTCCAAGAGTGTTCCTTGGTGGAATAAAGAAATCGCTGAAATGCGGGCAAAAAAACAGACAGCTTGGTATGAATACAAACGGGCTCGTTCACTAGTGAACTTAATATCTTTCAGAAAAGCCAATGCTCTTTTCCGATAGTTCCGCGAAACAGGCCAAGCGTAAATGTTTTCAGGATTTCACAAGCAAAATAAATCCTTCGTCTAGCCCTAAGTTAATATGGAACGCTTTAAAAAAACTTTCTGGAGTGCCTAGAAATCTAACCATTCAATCCGTAAAGGGGCCAACAGGTCTGGTAACCAATCCATCCGAAATTTCCGAGTTATTTGCAAACCACTATTCTGAAACAAGCTCAGATACTTCATTCAGCACACAGTTTCAAACCTCTAAGTCCACCACTCTGTCCGATACTTCCTACTCTGTCTCCCCTCTTTCTTTTTCTGCTAAACAAATAGAAACCAGCATTTCACTGTCTGAATTCGAATTCGTTGCATCTACCGTTAAGGGTAAGTCCCCGGGGCAAGATAAAATTTCTTATCCAATTATCAGACATATGCCGAAAAGTCTCAAGCTCCGATTGGTAAAGCTCTATAACAAAATTTTCAATACTGGTGTCTACCCCCAATTTTGGAAAACGTCCTGTGTTATACCAATACTTAAACCACACAAATCCTCCGATGAACTTGCTAACTATAGGCCGATTTCCCTCCTTCCATGTATGGGCAAAATTTTGGAAAAGATCGTGGCAAACCGCTTGATGTGGTATGCTCAGCGAAACAAGCTCATATCACCGAATCAAGTCGCCTACAAAAAAGGTCAAGGCACGTTAGATGCTTTAATCCAACTAGACTATTTCATTACTAACGCTTTGTCCAGCAAAAACCACGTGTCTATACTATCTCTGGACTTTCACAGAGCTTTCGACAAAATTGGAGCCCATATTATTATTCGACAACTTAGAAAATGGAAAATAGGCCAGAATATGATACGTTTTATTTCTAACTTTCTCACAAACAGAAAACTCAAAGTCAACGTAAACGGTTTCCTTTCTTCAACACTCCCGCTTTCTAACGGTACGCCGCAAGGCTCACCTCTTTCAGCCTTCCTTTTTATCATTGCTTTCGATGATATTAGTAGGATGATAAAAAATTACAAAGGAGTTGAGCACCAGATCTATGCTGACGATGTTCTAATCTACACAAAAGTCTCTAACGTTAATTTAGCTCAATCCTTATTTACTAATATACTCGCCAGAATTGAGATTTGGTCACTGGAGTCTGGTGCTTCACTTTCTTTAGACAAAACACATATCCTTCATGTGTGTAGAAAGCAAAATTGCAACGGTATTTCACTAACCCACAACCAAACTAACATCGAATGTAAAACACAGCTGAAAATATTAGGATTAATTTTTGACTCTAAGTATAACTTTAATGCTCATTGTAAATATGTCAGAAACTCGTTAATGACACGATTAAATATTGTTAAATATCTCTCGTCTAAGCATTCATTTATTCATCCGAACACACTAGTCAATGTTGTCAGAGCCTTGCTAACTTCAAAAGTAGATTATGGGCTCCCCATCTATGGCAATTGCTCCAAAAGCAGTATCAACCTTTTAAATGCACCATACCATTGCGCAATACGACGAAGTCTCCGGGCCTTTCCAACCTCGCCAATAAAAACGATAATGGCTGAATCTGGTTTACCTACTATTCAAAATAAAATTATAGATTCTTCGCTCCAAATTCTTGCGAAAACGGCTGAGAACACCAACCCATTACTAAATACAACTATCACCCATGCCACGAAAAAAAGAAAAATTCCAAGAATACAATCGGCTATTTCGAGATGCTTAAGTTTCGCTGCAGAAAATAATATTTTACGTAACGCAACATGCAAATTCACCACACGACATCCTCCCTGGCTGATCAATGATAAAATCCTACAGAATAAGCTTATGTTTTTGTCCAAGCAAAACACACCAAACGAAGTCTTTCAACAAACCTTTGCTGAACTGGAATCTAATTATACAAATAATGGCTGGAAGTTATTGTTTACGGATGGCTCCAAGTCCATCGATTCCACATCGTCAGCAGTTGTCACTGCCACAGGAGAAATTATCTGCAATTGGCTTCTCCCCTCAACGAGCTCTGTATTTACCGCTGAAGGATCTGCTATCCTTCATGCAGTTAATCACGCAAAAAAGACTAAAGGAAAGTTCCTCATCTGTACAGACAGCAAATCGTGTATGTCGGCAATAACGTCTCCTTCCAATCGCAATCCCATAATAGAAATTATCAGGGACGCGGTCATTGGTGCCCCTCAGAAAATCCAAGTAATGTGGATCCCTGGCCATGCTGGTATTACAGGCAACCACTTTGCAGACCTCGCTGCAAAAAATGTAGCCAGGACTCCTGCCTTAACATCCTATGTCTCATCCAAGCAAGACATTTCTAACCTTATTAAGCAAAAAAGGCATCAAAAAAACGCAAGCGAATGGAAAACATTTAAACATCACTACGCGGTCATAAACCCAGCCAGAAATCGAATAATCTACTCGTCAACAGTTCCAACTAGCGCAATGAAGACATATACTCGATTAAGGATTGGACACACCACCATAACACACGCCCACTTACTATCGGGTAAAAGCCCATCCATTTGCCCCCTTTGCGAGGACACCGCTTCTATCAAACACTTACTCACACTCTGTCCGATGCTCCACTCAACAGCTCACAACTCTGGCAACATTGATCTCATAAAACTACTAAGTGAACCTTCAGAAAAAAACGTTATGATTGTATATAGATTCTTAAAAACCAACGATTTGTTAAAATATATTTAAGCAACTTACATCTTTACTAACCCTTAGCAAATAGAATTTTTACCTAGTTATAATTACAAGGCGGCTGAAGGCCTCGTAGCCAGTGCTGCGTTTATGTATTTATATAATAAAACTCTTTTTGTTATATGAATTATTATAAAATAAAAAAAAAAAAATAAAATTTACTCACTCACCCACTTCACCTCTCTTGTGGTGCTTTCAGCAATGATTTTTTCTCTGTTATTTCTAATTACCTTGCTGCTTTTGCACCAAGGGTTGTTGGGGGAAGCTTTGTATAAAGAATTATTATAAATTTCATTGGTTTAATGACAAATACCTGCAAATAATTATGGTAGGTAGTGCAAGGCGATTTATATATATTTTACACCACATTTTTAATTTTTCTGCTAGAGACATTATTCCATCAGTGTGAAACTTTTCTGGTTTCTCGGCGAAAAACGGCGACAAGTAATTTCCACAGGCTTCTCTTGAAGCCAACTTTTCTCCATTAAGGGAGTCCTGCATTGCCCAAACCAAATGGTAGTCCGTTGGTGCAAGGTCAGGGCTATGTGGTGGATGCATCAAAACTTCTCAGCCACGCTCTCCCAGTTTTTGCCAGATCATCAAAGATGTGTGTGGTCTAGCGTTGTACTGATGGGAGTCGCAACCTTTTCTGTTGATCAGTTCTGGCCGTGCTTTTTTGATTTCTTTCTTCAATCGTATCAGTTGTTGACAGTCATATGTAGAAGCAATCGTTTGAGCAGGCTGGAGCAGCTCATATTGGATGATTCCTTTCCAATCCCATCAAACACTCAGCATAACCTTTCGAGGCGTCAGTACTGGCTTTGCGATCATTTATTA
Source organism: Bactrocera zonata (assembly GCA_037783105.1). Lineage (NCBI taxonomy): Eukaryota > Metazoa > Arthropoda > Insecta > Diptera > Tephritidae > Bactrocera > Bactrocera zonata. The sequence continues at coordinate 2,225 of JBAWJQ010003829.1, read as the reverse complement.
AACTTCACCACGCTTGCACCATGATCTTTTTCGCACATCACTGTCGTATTTGATCCACTTTTCGTTATTATTGTCGTATTTGATCCACTTTTCGCCTCCTGTTACCATTCGCTTCAGAAAGGGTTCGATTTCATTTCGTTTCAGCTAAGAATCGCAGATATTAATTCGGTCCATTAAATTTTTCACAGACTACTCGTGTGGTACCCAAACATCGAACTCTTTTTTTGGCCAGCCTTTTTTAAATGGTTCAAAACAGTTTGATTATGAATGCTTAGTTCCTTAGAGATGTCATAGCGGCTTATGTTACGCTCCTGGCTAATCATGTACATAATTTCATTGACCTTTTCAATGATAGGTCGACCAGAGCAAGGTGCATCTTTCACATCGAAATTTCCAGAAATGCAGGGAATGAACTGTTGTTGAGCTACACGAACTGAAGCATCGTCTCCGTAAATTTCACGAATTTCATTGTTGTCTTGCGTGACATTCTTCGCTTTTTTATACAAAAATTTCAAAATAAAGCAGATTTCTTAATTATTTTCACTCATTTTTGAACAGCTGTAACTTTTTTTCAACTTCCCCTAAAATATTTTTTTTTATACCCTGAACAGGGTATATTAAGTTTGTCACGATGTTTGTAACACCCAGAAGGAAGCGTCGGAGACCCTATAAAGTAAAGTATATATATAAATGATCAGTATGTTGAGCTGAGTCGATTTAGCCATGTCCATCTGTCTGTCCGTCTGTCTGTATATATACGAACTAGTCCCTCAGATTTTGAGATATCCTTTTGAAATTTTGCAAACGTCATTTTCTCTTCAAGAAGCTGCTCATTTGTCGGAACGGCCGATATCGGACCACTATAACATATAGCTGCCATACAAACTGAACGATCGGAATCAAGTTCTTGTATGGACAACTTTCACATTTGACAAGATATATTCACGAAATTTGGTATATAAAGGGTGATTTTTTAAGAGCTTGATAACTTTTTTTAAAAAAAAAAACGCATAAAATTTGCAAAATCTCATCGGTTCTTTATTTGAAACGTTAGATTGGTTTATGACATTTACTTTTTGAAGATAATTTCATTTAAATGTTGACCGCGGCTGCGTCTTAGGTGGTCCATTCGGAAAGTCCAATTTTGGGCAACTTTTTCGAGCATTTCGGCCGGAATAGCCCGAATTTCTTCGGAAATGTTGTCTTCCAAAGCTGGAATAGTTGCTGGCTTATTTCTGTAGACTTTAGACTTGACGTAGCCCCACAAAAAATAGTCTAAAGGCGTTAAATCGCATGATCTTGGTGGCCAACTTACGGGTCCATTTCTTGAGATGAATTGTTGTCCGAAGTTTTCCCTCAAAATGGCAATAGAATCGCGAGCTGTGTGGCATGTAGCGCCATCTTGTTGAAACCACATGTCAACCAAGTTCAGTTCTTCCATTTTTGGCAACAAAAAGTTTGTTAGCATCGAACGATAGCGATCGCCATTCACCGTAACGTTGCGTCCAACAGCATCTTTGAAAAAATACGGTCCAATGATTCCACCAGCGTACAAACCACACCAAACAGTGCATTTTTCGGGATGCATGGGCAGTTCTTGAACGGCTTCTGGTTGCTCTTCACCCCAAATGCGGCAATTTTGCTTATTTACGTAGCCATTCAACCAGAAATGAGCCTCATCGCTGAACAAAATTTGTCGATAAAACACATTTCGAACCGAACACTGATTTTGGTAATAAAATTCAATGATTTGCAAGCGTTGCTCGTTAGTAAGTCTATTCATGATGAAATGTCAAAGCATACTGAGCATCTTTCTCTTTGACACCATGTCTGAAATCCCACGTGATCTGTCAAATACTAATGCATGAAAATCCTAACCTCAAAAAAATCACCCGTTATTATTTTCTAAATCAACAATGTAATCTCCGAAGAAATTGTTCAGATCGGTTAACTATAGCATATAGCTGTCATACAAACTGAACGATCGGAATCAAGCTATTGTATGGACAACTTTCACATTTGACAAGATTTATTCACGAAATTTGGTATATATTATTTTCTAAAGCAACAATGTAATCTCCGAAGAAACTGTTCAGATCGGTTAACTATAGCATATAGCTTCCATGCAAGCTGGACACATAGTTACTAACAGAAATGCACCTGTGAAGGGTATTTAGCTTCGGTGCAACCGAAGTTAACGTTTTTTTTTTGTTTTTGTTGTTTTT